>NW_004624789.1:8900073-8913509 GCF_000247695.1 Heterocephalus glaber | reverse complement strand
AGGATTCCATATGTTTCATTTCATTTCTAAATATATGTTAACATTCTTTTCAACTGCTATTGTATTTAAATGGAACAATTTGTTGATAAACTATGCTGCTTTCAAAATTGCTATTTTTTCAACCTTAGGCTTTTATTTATTTTCACTTCTCAGTCCTCTCTCACAATTAATTATATTAAATTTTATATAATTTCCAATTAAGTACCATATACATAGTTATTTCATTTTTTTACATAGTTCTTTTATAATTTCATGTGCCTTGGGAGTCCAGATAACACATTATAAGAAAATATAAAAAGCTATAAACATATTCAGCAAATAGAAGCACTGAGGTGGATTTTCTTTTAAAATCTCATGAGTTTATTTAGCTAGTATGTATCTATTTTGAACCATTGTAACATTTATTCCACATACTGTATGGTAGCTTCCTTACTGTGTGTATCAGAGGTTTAATTTAGCATTGGAAAATTTTTTCTAGCTATATATTATACTGAGAAGCATATTTGATTTCAGTATTAGTGCTCAATAAATTGTTGGGTGAATAAATGATTGAATTATTTTTTTGTAAATTTCTATAGGCCAACTATGATGGTTTAGATAAAGAATGACCTCCAAAACTTCCATGTCCTCAGAAGTGGGGCTTTTGGAAGGTGGTTGGAACATGGAGCATTGTACTTGACTTGTGGTTAGGAGGTTGGAGCTGGTGAGAGGCCAGGCCTTGAGGTTGTGACCTGTAGGTTGTAGATGTAGGTTGTGACCTACATCTCACTTCCTGGCCTGTTCCACCTCAGCCACGGTGTGAGCAGTGCTCTCCAACAGGCACCTCTATCAGGCCATCTCTTCCTTGGAGACAGTTGACCATTGAATCAAAAAGAGCCAAAATATACTTCTCTTCTTTCAAGCTATGGTTGTAAGTTACCGTGTCTCAGTAATGAGAGAAGTGACTAAAACATCAAATTTGCTTATAAATCTGAAGATATAAATATCTACATGTGATAGAATATTCAGAATTATTAATTAAAATGAAAACATTTTTAAAATTATACAATCAATGACTGACGTGCATTTTGATATACTTTGAAACCAAACATTAAATCCAAACAGACTGTGGGTAACATTAATAAGTAGAAATCCAGCAAAGTACTTGTCTTAGGAATGATAATAGATAATTCTATATGACATTTTAAATAATTTTATGTGACATTTAACTTTAAAAGTACCTGTCAGAAATAATACAATGTTCATAATTCATTATATATTGATACATAATGAATATTAAACCTGTTTGTAAGATTCTACAATGAAAGATCATAGGTCAAAACTAATGCAAAGGCATGTAGCATCTCCTGCATAGTAATGTTTTCTGAACACAAGTGTTTTGGAACACTTTGAAACACTTTATAATATTTTTTTGTACATCCAATGGATGAGAAAAAAAGGCTTTCCTTGTAGTATATATGCCAGAATATAAATCATTCTTTTAGGAAGAACATATAAATTCTGAGGGAACATAGCATACATAAACATAACTTTGAATATAGATGTCCAATAATAATAAATAATTCACATTTTAGCTACCAACCTTTTTATTCAAAGTTATGTGAGATGACATTATGATATTTGTGTATCCATTTGATTATAACTGAAACGAAATGACATAATTCGAACAGGTTAAAAATTCTTTCATTACTGAAGAATATAACATTTTTCCTCTTTAGGATTTAATGCACATATATTAGAAAAAAGACTATTAAAAATAACATAATTTACCTGTTTTTAATAGTTTTTGACTTAGCCCTTCTCTCTTCTTTCAACAGAGATTGTATTAGTCAAAGCTCTCCAGAGGAGCAGAATATATGTTCTATGGAGAGGAGATGTATTACATTCACACTCACATGATCCAGGCTGGAGAGTTCTGGAATGGCCTTCTGTGCACTAAAGTGGAGGATCCAGCAGTAGCTGCTCACTTTGTGGAGCTGGGACCTCAGACCAAAGAGTATCAGTGGTACAGCCCCAATATGAAGCTGATGTTCTTGAACCTCCCTGGAGAGTCATTGGTGTGAGTCCATGTTCAAAAGCTGAAGAACCTGGAGTCTGATGTTCACAGGTGGTCGGAACAACAAAAAATGCAACTCTTCTTAGGAAGAGTTGAACTTGCTTTGCTGATGAGTTTCTCTCTCTGCATTTTGTTTTGTTTTTGTCTTTTGTTTTCTGTTCAGGTCCTCAGCTTATTGGATGGTACCATTCACATTCAGGGCAGGTCTTTCTCCCTCAATATGCTGACACATGCCAATCTTCATAGAGAAGCCATCGCAGGTACACCTAGAAGTGTGCTTTACTATTTCTCTAGGTGATTCATGATCCAATCAAGTGGACAAAGATTACATCACAAAATTTCACAATTATTTGTAGAAGTCAAAGACTGCATACTAAGGTATAGTTTAATTAACATATCTTTACCATGAATAAAACAGTGATACAACCTTAAATGATTAAAAGAATAGATTTAAGTTAGCATTAGAAATCATTATACTATGATTGGCATTTTTAAAGTTTTTAATGATAATTCAATTTTATGCTCCAATCACAAATACAATGCAATACTGAAAATCAACTGCAACTCACATCTGTGATGTAAACAAGATAGTACATAGTAATGCACTTTTGAGGCTATATCTTTATTTTTAGCTGAATCATTGTTGAGGATTTGCTTGCAAACTTTTTCAGTCCCTTTCATAAAAATGGGTAAGAAACAATATGCTTCAAAAACCTTAACATACTTTCTTCTTATTGATGAATTATTGAGTTTCCTTTACTTGAAATTCTGTTTTCAGTTTTTCATGAACATATATATTTGTTTTCTGCATGAATATTTTCTTCTAATTTCATACTTAAAATGTTATAGTATATAATGTTTAAAACAAATTAACTTTTATATCTTATAAAAATTATTGAGTATATAAAATAAGTAAAATGTGATTTGGAAGAAAGTTAACTGATTAAAATTATTTACCATAGAAACACATGAAAACAATTGAATTACACATTTGACAGCCAATGGAAAATATATGCCTTGCCAATCAGAGAGATTCTTGTTATATAAAAATTATTGGGTGGACACTAAAAGAACACCAAAAGGATTTAGATGAGATTAAGAAAGATTCTTTAGTAACTAAAGCACAGAGAAGCATTCTCATTAAAAAGGTGAACCTAAAGACCTTCATCATCATCATAACTTTGGCACTGGCTCTATTATCTGCTTTAATTTGTTTCCTTACCTGGAAAAAAATAGTAAAATGCAGTTTCACCCTTGAAACAAGATTTTTAATGGGACAACTTAAAGAAAATTTTAAAGATTATTTTGTTAAGTAAGATAAAATTTACTACACAGAACTGAGAGCAGGGAAACCAAGCTCTATATTCGTAATATGTCTAATTTCTAGGATTAATAAAATTAGGAAAGGGTACAATTTATAAAGTCTTTTTATAACATATATATGATTATATATATTGTTCAATACATTTGGTGATTATTATTATAGGTTGTCAAAATATTTATTTAAATTTCATGCTTAATGACTACTCTTGGAATAAACCAATAGCTGTTTAGCAACTATCAGGTCTATTTTTCTTTCTCATTAATGAAACCACATTTTGGAGTATAACAGTGTGCTCAGGTACATAGTGATAAGTCCATTAGAGATTAAATACAAAAATATACAGAGAAGCCTTTGTGTGTGGTCTAAGAGAAAGTATTAAAAGGAGTAATCTAAATTTTTAAAAATTCTGTCCTTTTACTGCTTTTCTAAAGTAAGATGTTATAGCCGGGACTGTAGTAGATATTTTAATACTATGAGAAAGACACCATTTGAATTCCTAGATCCCAATCCTGATTTTCTTGAAAACTCAAACCACTATCAACCACTACCTACTTTAGATTTCTTTTCATATATTCATCTAAAAATATTATATTTGACATAGTTATATATTCACTTACTTGTAGTTGAATACAAAGTCCAATTAATTAATTTATCTCATGAGATGACAATAAGAACAATGCACTTAATATTCTAAATTACCAAAACCATTATTTTATAAAATTCATCTTTGTTTCATTTTTATATAGGTGAACTCCTTGAATAAGAAATTATGATTTCAGAGAAGTATGACCACTGCTTTGCATATTCAGAAAAGTGTAAAATTTTCATAAAATTATATCAAAAATATTATGCGATTTAATCTGGGAGAAAAATATAATGAACTGGATAATTCCCATTGATGTTTTCAGATTTAATAAAGGTCTGTTACTGGGTATCTAATCCTCTACTATAAATAAATTCCAAGACATGACAATTAATTTGAAAGAGAAACGCAGATAATTCCACTGATATCTTGTATCCTGCCATGAGGACACAGAATTAATAGATCACATCTTTTCTCAAATTTCACTGCTGGTGAGAATAATAGCCAATGGCACATTGCTTTCCCATTAGAGTTAGTTACCTCCAGAGAGACTGAAGGCAAAGAGCATTCCATAAAGTTGCTATTTGATAAGGGTCATTGGTGAGTATAGTGAGTTTCTTCTCTGTGATTTCCGTGGGAGTATTTACAAAATGTTATGGGCGAGGTTTCTTTTATGGATATGTTAGAAGCTCATATTGCTCCACAGCAGCTGGTATATTTTAAAATTTAAGGAAGAAAATGGCCAAGATGTAAAATCACCTCTGCCCAGGGTAGGACTACCTATTGTATAGTTTCATTACTTCAGTGAATAACAACAAAGAATTCAGCTTCTGTGTTAAAATTGATTAGCTAGTCTATTTATTTTGAAAGTTCACATATTGATACATTGCAACTACTTCTAATACTAAAAAAATAGGCCCTGGAAATGACAACCTCTGAAGTATATATTGTCTATATATATATAAGACATTATTTTAGTTGCAGAATAGAATTTCACACTCACACACACATATACACTGTCTTTTAGCCACAGTTAATGTTTTATATGGTACTTAAAAGTTATTAAAAATGATAAAGTTATTACATTAATGTAAATCATTATTCATCAAGATTCATTAGATTCTAGGTTGAATATAGAAAAAACAAGTAAAATATTTTCTAAGAATTGTTATTTTAAATTTGTTTCTGTTAACAAATGTTTTATAATATTATATAATGGTAATGTGAGAAACTGGATAAATTTAGAAACTATATATTAACCAAAACTTCATACTTAAAGACTATAACTTCTTTCTTAGAATAGAATGTAAGTTTCGGAATATATTTTACCTAGCAAAATAGCTATTTCTAAGCCTAATGTAGAATTTATATCTCATCATGCTTTTTGTTCATAAAAAAGGCACTCTACTTCAAAACATTTTATATTCATGTTGAAATGGTCAGGTAGTAGTGTATAACTATATTCTTCATATTCCTGTTAAAAAAACACAATTGCTCTATTTCCGTTGACCCCCTAAATTTTGGATAGAACATCAGCTCTTTTCGGCCATGAAGTTATTATCTAGTTTACTGAACCCATACTTATTAAATAGCCAGTAAAATGCTGCCTATTTGGAAGTTAAATACCTCTGGAAACAGCATCCACTATTGCAGATCACCAGGATGGTGTTAAGGAAGTTACTGCTTCAGTGCACTAAATAGTACCTGCAGATCTTGAAGAGCAGAGGCAACCTTTAAAGGCCACAGACTGATGACTGAGGATAAGAATGCAAATAGGGTGGATACATTTCTTTAGGGAATGGACTTTAGATGGACAACTTCATGGACAGAACTTTTGAACTTCTAGGCACACTAGTAAGTGGATATTGAGGTTTTTTTGTTCACATGAAACCTTTAAAACATGATCACTTTGAAGCTCAAACAGTGTTTTTTACTGCTGTGGTTTGATTTTCTAACAGTTAAAAATGCAAGTTTTTTTCATTATCTTCAGTATTAATAACATTAGCGGCATGTTGTCATGTGTGTTTTAATAATAGAAAAAATGATTTAATTACTGATACTATATAGCAGGCTTTGAATTAACTAAAATGAAAGTTTAAAATAGAGCTTTTAGTGGTATTTCATTTTTATGAGTTTACATCTTTCCAACTGAGTTGTATAAAACTAATTCTTTTCTACACTTACAAATATTTCAAATAGTAACATCAAAAGCATGGTTGGAAAAAATTGTCTCTTGGAAACATTAATTAAATGAGCTCATAAGGGTTTACCTATAAAGTAGCCTTATGTGATTAAGTAACAAATAGATGAGATATAGATGCCTAAAAAACAAGAGTCTGAACGGTAGCCTCATCATAGACTCTTGAAGGCCATAACACCTAGTCATGTATGTCAAAGAAGGCTTCTTGACAAGGCGGCACAATTTTAGAACTAATGGTTTCCTGGATATAAATTTGTTTACTAATAGAGTAGGTTTTGCAACACTAATAACAGTGTCAACAATAACTAGCAATTGATTAGAAAACTCTTTCTACCAAGATTTCCCAATCATTTTATGAGGACAAATATATCTAATACAAAATCTATGAGTTATTATACACCTTATTATACAAATGAAGACATCAAAGCATAGAGAAATTAAGTGAGGTTTAAAGGGTAGACTTTATTAAGTGATAGATTCCAGAGTTCATGCTCAACCAGTACAGTTTGCCCTGCTAGCCTATGTATACAGACAATTCATACATGAAGTATAAAGCAGGCATCTATGTGCTAAGTTTGGAACAGTTACAAAAAGTATATTTGAAATCTTTTAAACAGTGTTCATTATTCTTTGTATAGATGAATATAGCATTGAGAAATAGAATGAAGAGCAAGAGGGCTTTTGTGAATGATTGGCCAAGGAGAGTAAAAGAAAATAGTTGAATTTTTTACAAAAATGGAAGCCTACATTCCTTTCTTTGAGCAACAAGATAAATTGAACACACACCTTTCCTTGACAGAAACAGTTTAGTCTTCCTAATTCTAAATTTTGCTTTAAAAATAAATATATAAAAATATGATTTTATTTCTTGCTAAGAAAGTTTAATTTGAAAACCTTGCAGAGAATGGATATGAAATAGAGTTCATCTTTGCTGTGTTATTGTTAGGGAAGAATCCAAATTAAATGTAAGTAAGTGGAGCTCCAGTGGTGCAATCAGTTAGCATGCAGAACTTATAAATGCAAATACAAAAACTCTATATAGCTATATATCCATGTATCATCAATATAACCTATCTATCTATTTATCATTACATATTATTTTGCAGATTACATGCACTATAATTTAGTCTGAATGATACTAATCAAGGTGAAATACTACTCATATCCTTTGACAATAGATAAATGTCAGAATGGTGATATAAATTTGGTGTTGGCTAATTCTGTGAATTTTGCCATAAAAAATTATGGAAGAGTTATCTCAAACTAAATCCACAACTTATTTGAAAGACCTCACTCTGAATATGAGATATATTATCATATAAATTTGGAGCTAAACAGTTACTCTTTGATGATGCCAATGTACAAGACATAGTATCCCCATAGTGATAAATGATACCTCTTAATTGATAGTTCCTTTATCATAAATCAACATTCTTCACATCTGGTTAGGAATTTAACTTGGTTAAGTCCATCAAAATATTAGGTTTGAAGTTATTATAAATTCAATTAGAAAGCTATAAGGTTAGAAATCATACACTTGAAAAAGACATAGGAATGACATTTTGAAGCTATTCCGTATACTATTTCTATTTGACTCAGTCATTTACAAAGTAATTTACCTGGATCTTGAGTTTAGGGACAAATTTTGCTATTTAAAATGATACATTTCTAGATATTAAAGATAAAATAAAAAGTATTTGTGATACTTGATCTTCTCTTTTTTACAATAACTAGAATAATTTCTGAATATTTCTATTAGATATTGTTTTCTCTTTTCTGGCTCACATAGTAATTCTTTGTGAAGTAATGGTTATTCTAAATGCATAAACTTGTTGTGTGAGTTTTTCCAAATGTGTTTTAACTTTCTCTGTTCTTCCCACTAGCCTACTGTTATTGGGTGATGTAGGGGCCAGTGGTCCTTTCCAAGCTCTTATTGTCCTATTTAAAGAATTGTACAGGATAAATGATTAACATAAATGTTTGGTGTTTATTTAAAGTAAAAGAAGAAGAAAAAGAAATGAAAAGAAGTTCTCAAGAGAAAGAAGTGGTGTGGGGCACTGCAGGAACAGGAAGTCAACGGTGATGAGGCCAATGGCTACAGTCTTTTTATATCCTACATTTGATATCAATCCTGGCTATTGGAGACTTGCTGTGCAAGTGTCCCAGCCATAATTTGATAGGTCTCCATGACTGATCAGTCAGTCCTGTTTTGCAGTAGGTTTACCTTGCCCTAATTTCCTGTTTTACTACTGAAAATTTTTACAGATCTTACATACTGTGACTATGAGGAATTATACAAGTGATTCAGATTTTGCTGATATTTGTATATGTCAGTTCTGGACAATTTAATTTTATTAGTGGAACTTGAATCATGTGGTTAAAGAGGATCTTAAAGACCCTGTAGAAAGACAGATTATAGTTTTTTGTATATGCTAGCAAGTAAAAACTTTATAAAGAAAATTAAATGAAAATATGATATGTGCAGGAAGTTGCAACTCTTTTTCTCAAAAATAAGATAGCTTCTGTAAAATGCCATGTCTTAAATATTCTTCTAATAGAAGGTATACTTAATAATTCAGTTTTACAGCTTCAAAATAATTTTTAAGTAGCATCACCAAAAATAAATATTAAGTATAATGTTCTTTGTACTTTTCAGTACCTCATTTCCTAGTACATAATAAATGCCAATTTATTCAATACCTCAAACATAAATTTGAGTATTTGAACTTATAAAAAGATAGCATAAAATGTCTATAAATTAATTCAGAGGCAAAAAGTCCAAATACAGTTGTGGATATTTTAAGGAAAACAACTATGTTTTATATGATTTTCAAGCAACATTATTGTAAGAATATACAGAGATGTAAAGTTACATATTTAATACATAAAGAGGATGAATAGTTCAAATTATATTCCAGGCTTGACAAAATAAATAATTAGTATTGTAGCAGGTCTTGGCTTCAAAGAACCTAGTGACATAAGGAATAATGATCATTCTCAGCAAGGGTCTAAACTTTATTTCATTAGAATGCAAATATGTTTATCATCATGAATGCTCTTGCTAATCTCAAATTGTAAGTATTTATAAAGTGATATTAACATCAATAAATTTCTAAGGATAAAATTTTTCTTTCTAAGAAATGAGTTTAGCTTTATTTAATTTGGTATTACAGTATTAACTAGTATAATCATTAATAAAATTGCAGTTTTAGCCCAAAGTATTTTGCAACTCCAAGTGCTACTTTCTAAAAAAATCTTACTAGAAATAATTATTTTTTATAATGTGAAGACTGATCCTTTGTTATGAATTAGATTTGGAAGATAATATTTCAAGAATTATTTGGGCCACAATATTAATTTTGCCTGCTTACAGACTCTCATGGATTTATAAGTACAGAAATGAACAAACATCCCATATGTACACAGAGAAATGGTTTTGAATTATCTCTCACTTAAAAATATATTAAACTCCAAACTTCCATATACTGACATTTTTGATCCATATATATCATGTGGACTGTAACTAGTTCTGCTCCTAGAGCACATTCTACAGTCCAAAGTAGAGGCAACTCATCCTCATTACCTTTTCTTTTGCCACCCAATATGGACCTACAGTTTATTTGTAATGTTTAATTTTAGTTAATTATACAAAAACTTGTATTATTTAATGCGTGTGTCTCTTTAATCTCTAAACTCTTTTATTTTCTCCACTTATCTTGTTTCTTCATTTCCAAGTTTTCTTTTTGTTTTACTTTTTAAAATCTCATTATTTAAATATAATATTTTTAATTTATTATTATTTTTCAAATTTTATATAAAGGAAGGTGACAAATTAATTATATTGAAATTAAAATAATGTCCAGCTGGTGCCAGAAGTTTCTTAATGGTGTTTTAGTTGTGTATTTCTCTAAATTTTCAAAGGAAACTATCCCTTATGAATTAAAAATGCTTTTTTGCATTCATGCCAGGCATCATAAACAAAGCGTCACATGAACATATCCATTCTGTTTTGTTTAGTTACTACATTACAATAATATTTCTGCAATTTTAATAGGAAATTTCAGGTATTTTAAAATGACATCCCTGCAAGTAGCATACTGTGTATACTATATATTTGAATTTCAACTATCTGTATGCAAATATACTTTAAAGTAAAGTCTTATTCCCTGTTACATTTATGTTTGGTTTTCATAGATACACTCTAATTTGATCACAGAAAAGGATTATATTTGACAAAATATGCACTGAAATTATTATTTCAGATGTCAACCTGTGTCTATGAAATTTCTAAATACAAACAATTTTATCATCTATAATTTTAATTTATATTATACTTAAATTTAAACATACCATTGTAACTATAAACCTATGGAGAAAAATCCAAAATGCTCCTGGCAGCATGCAATTTAAGATTCTGATCTGCAATCTGTAATGTAACTACTCGCTAATCATTAAAAGATACTGAGCCACTGTAATAATTTCAGGTTATTAAAGGGAAATCAAATACAACAGATTTCCTTTATTTTATCCTGTTAGGAAAAAAGCACCAGTGAACTTCATCCTCTTTGATATGTTATGCACACACAAAATCTAGTTGCTTTCTTGCCTAAAACCTATTAATTCTTTGTTCTATTCACAGTAGATACATTATTTTTAATTCCAAAACTTTAGTCAGGAAGTACAAAGACTATGCATTCTTCTCATTTGATTCATTTCAATAATGAAAAAATTGTTTTGATATATGTAGCAGATGTTTTAATCTAACTAAGTTGAGTACACCACTAAGAACAATGAGTGAGAGTCTTCGGGAGAGAGCTTTCTGAAAAAAGAATAAATCAACTATTCTGTTTAATGAGATGCCAAAAAAATTATCTTATAAAAAACAATTCAGATTACATCAGGTCATTTCTTCCCATTGTTCAACACAGAATAATTCATAACCTCACAGTTCTAGTAACTGAATTCTGACAAATCATCAGTCATTCAGGACTACAAAAGAGTGAAATTTATTTATAATAACCTTTTAAAAATCTTAACTCTAAAGCATCATGGGCCTTAACATATATTAGTCCTCTTTGGTTTGTAGAAGATTTCTGATTTGGAGAATGTACTAAAAAGAAAAGTAAAATAGAAGTGGTTTATTGGAGATTGAATTGTGTCATCCTCTAGTACTTGTGAATGTGACCATAGTTAGAAATTGAGTGCCTGCAAGAGTAATCAAATTAAGATGAAGTCACATTCCATAAGTGTGACCCAAATCTAATATGAATGGAGTTCTTGGAAGATGAGAAGAGACTCAAAGCCAAACACAGTTGAACATGTGATACTGGAGGCAGAGAATGGAACAGTTACTCTACAAGCAAATAAATCTGAAGTCTTACCAGAAAACACCAAAAGCTAAGAAAAAGTCCCAAATAATTCTTGACATTTTGCAGAATTCATAAGTTTCCAGTTTTGTCAGTGCTAGTCACTGGATCATGTTTAAGGTGTTTTCCTTTCTATGTAGCATACTCAAAACCTCTTATTATTTCTCCTTTCAATTTGTAATTGGAAACCAAGTAATTAGTGACAAAATCAAGAGTATCTTCAGAAAACAAATTTCTTGGATTTGTATCTCTCAGAAATTGCTTAGAGCTTGAAATACCTTTTCTCCCCTAGGGAAAATCACTCTCTCTGTATTGTAGACCTTTCCAGGCTGCTGAAAACTAAGATGCTGTTAGTCTTTTTGAAGTCCAAGTGTACAAATCCTGGCTGGGAACCATTCTTGGGCTGTGTGATCAGCAGAACACTTTCTGAAACATTTGATTGTAACAGGTTTTAAAAGTGTCTTTTTAATGCCATGTTTTCTTTGGTAGTTCATAGTGGGTTATACCTCAATTATTTCATTTCTATCTGCTTTTACTTAATGTATTTTAGAAAGATGAAAGTGTGTCTAGCAATTTATTTCACCCATTAACTTGGTTTATTCTCTTCTCCTGGTATGATGACTTACAATATAATATAAACCAGATAAATTTTTTAGAGTGACAAGGAATAAAAACATAAACTTACTATACTGTCATTGGTTAATCAGACATTTAGCACACTACTTATAGGGCTAAAACTGGTTGCCTAAGTTAGAATCATTTTAGGGTATTTACTTTCTTGATGAGTTGTTTTTCTAATAGATTTATCCAAATTTTATATTTGGAATCTCATATATATGTTCTTTGAATATATATTAAAATCAATTCATTATCAAAATATATATTCTCAACTTTTATGTATTTGATTGAACATAATTTCAATCAGCATATATTTTCACAATGGTTCAACATCTAACTCAATCTTCACGTTACAGCCATTTCACCCTTTATCCTCAAATTCTGCATTCTCTTTCAGCTTCCCATTTTTTCCTCTCTTTGTAAACTGGGATGCATTCCACTTGCCATTTTTACCAAATGTCTGTGCATTGACTCATCTCTGGGTTCAGCTGAAGGAAATCATTGCAGATAACTTGACAGGAAGGAGGCAAAGAGTCCAGAGGATTTTATCCCTCTCCGAAGTACCAAATAATGATGTGTAGTCTTCCCTGATCCAAGTTTTTATACTTTCATGGTCTAACAGCAGAGAGTTTTAGTCCTTCAACCCCAGACACTTAATTCTGCCAACTAAATGAGATTAGAAAAGGATTCTGAGCATCGGATGACAACTCCAGTTGGGCTACCATTTGGGAAGGAGATTTAAGCATCCTAATAAATGACCAAACTATACCGGACTCTAACACCTGACCCAATGGAACAGTGATATAATATATTATGTCCTTGTAAGCCACTATGATCATGATAAAATGTCAACTGGAAACTAATCTCAACTTTATTTCCTCTTAGAGTCTTATGTGTGTTTCTCTAGTGTAATTGACACTTAGTCTGTTTACCTAAATAAAAATATATGCTTAACACTTATTTGTTTTACACTGATATTTTAATTTTAATTTAAAATCTGCATATAAAAATCTGCATCTCTCTCTTTCTCCCTCTCTTTCTCTCTCTCTCTCTCTCTCTCTCTCTCTCTCTCTCTATATATATATATATATCACTCCTTCTTGATTGTCTTCTCTGAAGGAGTAATTTTAACTTTTCCTGAGATTTTGATTCTCAATATATTTTTAAATCTGTTGCATCTAGTGTCCACTTAAGTTACACAATATTGAAAATATATTTACTCCTTATGAATACCATGTTTAAGATCAAACTTGAGAACATTTATTTTTTCATTACTATGGATCCATATT
>NW_004624789.1:8869191-8897220 GCF_000247695.1 Heterocephalus glaber | reverse complement strand
AGAGATTATGTAAAGGTGCAAATTTCCAATGTTGAATGTCATTATATTGTAAATATAAAATGTACCAATAAAATAAAAATAAAAAAGAGATAACTTCCTGATTCTACTTTAGCTAAAAGTCTAAGTCCTCAGTCAACAAATCTCTTTGATTTATAATGCATTTAGTTCATTATGGCATACTGTTCTTTATATTTTTTAAAATTGAGTCATGCTACACAATCTCATACATGTAAGTCCTTAGATTTATTTTCAAGTAGAGACCAATAGTTTTCGTACATGTATGGAATCTATCACAGTGAAGGAAACCAAGATAGATAGATTATCTTTATTGGTGGATATCATATTATCTAGGAATAAGTCTCCTGATTTTAGCAAAAGAAGGGCGAACACATAATCCACCATTTTTTATGCATTGAGGATACAGGGATAGACCTTTAGAAAAGCCATATCCTCTATAATTTATGGGGCACAGATATGAAAATCTGGAGATTTTCAAAGGGACATCATTAAATACTTGGCTAAATACTGAACTCAGAATTATCAGGAAAATCTTTCGTCTGTAGCCTTAAAGAGACTACAATCACAGCTGCTTAATTTAGCAAACAGAAAATGCTTCTAAAGCCAAGGTAAAAATAATAAAACAAAATTTAATAAACTGTTGATTAACACACACATGATTACACAGAAGTAAAGGAAAGGCAAGCTATATAACTGAATTGGAAGAACTCCAATTCCCGAAATTCCAACATTGAGGAGTCTATTACAGGGTTTTCAGGGAGTGGACTGGGAAGAGTCTGGGCAGAGTGTCTTCTCCAAGGACATAACTCTAAACCCCCTCTGCCAGAGAGGGCCCTAAAATAGCAGTTGAGAGAAAAGTGACAGTGTCCCGACAGTGTGTGTGACCAGACACAGGGAACTTGTGGCCTTCAGAAACTGGTCAAGTGCCCAAAGAAACAAACATCTGGGTTGTCTAAATAGGTAATAAAGAGAATGTCCTTTAGAGTGTGCCAGGTTCACAAGGAGTTTTTGCTCATGTCAAGATGCTCTGCCAGCTATCCTGACATCAGATCTTTAGGACAAGGACAATATTCTACTATAAACAAGGAAGATCTCTCTACATTTAATTTGAACCCCTCAGAGGCAAAGGAAGGCAGAAATGTTCCAGAATGTCACATATGGCTAAGAATTTGCGTTTACACTAATTTTAGATTAAAAACTTTTAACATATGGTAAAATATCCGGAGGATTAATTATTTAGTTAGGGGGAAAATTAATCAAAATCAAAGACTATTCTTAAAAAAAGCTTAAAATCAAACCTTTATTTAAAGGACTGCATCATTCAAAATAAACAGAGTATATTAGAACAAAATTCAACACTATTTAGATAATCTTAAGAAAATGAAGCAGACAACTTAGTAGAACTCAAGATGTCGGTCTATAACCAAGGTAAAAATGAGTTGTCTTCAAAAAGGCAGGAAAATAGGCCACTTAATCACAATAAAAAAATTAGTCAACAAAAAAAAGACATAAAAATGTTGGAGATGAAGACACTCACATAGATTGTGAGGATAGTTATTAAAAGTTTGCTATATATCTTGAAGAAAATAAAGTAAAATAAAAATATAAGAAATGTGGTAGTTATTTGAAAATGTCAAAGAAAAATTTCTAGGGCAAAAGATATAATATGTGAGATGAAATTACACTAAATGAGGCTAACAATGATTAGAAAATACAAAATAAAAAACAATAAGGTTGCTGGCAGAAAAATAAATATTTCAAAGTGAAATCATAGAAAAAATAAAAAGAAGAGGATTACCAAGAATTACAGAGTGCATAATTTGAGATCTCAAAATAGATGCATAAGTAGAAAATACAAGTAACTACTGGAAACTTTCAAATTTCATGAAAAAATCTAAATTCAATACTGAAGAAACTCAGAAATAGTAAACAAGATAAAACTAAAGGAAATCAAGTTACATAATAAATATTTAAAATATCTCAGAGTGACATCTTCAAAAACAAGAAGTAATAAATGCATTCACAGAAAGAATTCAATAATTACAGTAGATTTCTTATTGGGATCATTCAAAACACAAAGGACAAATTTATTTGAAAAAACCCATAAACTTAGAAATTTCACTCAGTGAAAACATCTTTCAGAAATAAAGACAAAATGAAAACTTATTTACTTCCAAAAAACAAAAATATTTATTGCTAATGGATCTCTGCTATAGGAAATTTTAATGGAAAAGAATTATGATACTGTGTGGAAACTGGGACATGACAAAAGGAATAAATATATTGAAAAATTATAATTGTGTAGAAACATCTTTTAGAGTAATTTAAAAGAATTTAAAGCAAAATTAATAATACATTATAGGGTTCAGAATTAAGTGAACACTAGCACAAAATGCATGTGATTAAAAATGGGAATGTAGTATTTTAAGTTTTTTTATTGCATACAGTCTCTCACTCTCTTTATATGTATACCTTTCTATAGTATTATTTGAAGGTAAAAATGTTTAGCTGAAGGTATTTTTAAAGACTAGAGCTGAATAGAGCTAAGTTGAATGGACAATACTAGACATAAAATCAGAAACATTTAAAGATAAGAATATCAAATTGTAAAGAAGAAAAGCCAAAACATAAGGGAAATAGTCTTCAAATTATGGGATAAAAAATTGAAGAATAAAATGATTATTTAAATTTCATGAAACAGATAGTTGCATTATACTGACATAGACCATTCAAATGCCAGAAATGCTTATGTTTGAAAAATAAGCAAGATTCAAATTTATTTCAGAAGCAACCCATTTTATATTTTATATTATATTTTATATTCAAGAACATAGGTAAGTCAGAGAGTAAATAATCCTATTTCAACATTTACTCTGAAAGGAAAGGTTAGAGCAATATGACATATAATAGATTTATATATAAGGAATGTTACTAGCCTTAAAGTGAGGCATTTTGTAACAACAAAGGAATCACTTGGTCAAGAGAATACCACAGTCATAAATAAGTATCAGTATTCTCTGTGAATGCTTACAAAGTAAATATTTTAAGTTTTGTGACTCACAAAGTCTCTAACTACTAAGCTCTAACATTGTAGCTAGAAAGAAACTATACAACATATATCTAAGTGGACATGACTTTGTTCCACACTACTCCACACATAAAATTCAAAGATGGTAGGCCAGGTTTAATCTAGAGGTCATAGTTTGCCAAACCCTGTAATAAAGAACAAATATACTATGATTTAGTTTATTCAAGTTCTAGTACTTACATCAGTGTGAAATAAAATATAGGGAAACCTGGAAGACAATCTTGTCTTAGAAGCGTCCATCAACTACTATTATGAGGAAGGGTATTTTAATTAGAAGGGAGTGTTACATCCATTAAGTAGACAAATATGTCTAGGTTTTTTTTTTTTTTTTTAAAAAAAAAGCAACAAAGCACAACAAACAAAAAGGAGATGTTCATGAATGTGTAAGAAAATTAGATTTTAACAGTGGTTGTTATATTTTTCTACATTTATGCAAATGCTTATAAAAGCAGTATTACTAAAATGCCAATGCTAGAAATTAGAATCTTTAGAAATGATTTTCACATCATAGGGAGTGTTTAATGAAATTACCAAACACATCTATCTAATATGGTTGAACATAGTGGGGAGTAGTTTGAATGCTTCATATTTCAACTCTACTTTTTATTTTAAGAATATATTAATGTTTTAATTTGAATAAGAGGAAATCAGTACTGCTTCTCTTTAAAAAAGAAAATGTCAATAGATTGTATGTCTCTGTGAATTTCATAGTAGGTTTTTAAAAAAAGTATAGTAATCTCTACTCAACCCAGTTAATGGGTAAATTTCAACATGGTTCTAATGTATTTATTTCTTAATATTTAGTTTATTTTATGATATATGATTTTTTAATATTGCTCTTTATAATCTTTCAAAACTGTACATAAAATAGACTCTCCAAGATATAAAAGGGAAAAGTTAATATAAAAAAGGTTAGCATTTTTATGAAGAGACAAATTGAAGAAAAGGATGTAGAATGAAATATATATGAAAGAATAAAGTAAGAATTAAGGGAAATTGAAGCAAAGAAAAGATTCAGAACAATAAAAGAGCATTAAAATTTTTAAGAGTACTTTTTGCTGTAAATTTATTGTAAAATTTTTATCTCTCAAACTTAGACCTTAGTACTGAGTCATCACTTAGCCACAGATCCACCTTGCCTCTGGGATGTTAGCTGAGTAGACCTAGATTGGTGTTCACATAACCATCTCCCTCTGTTTTTATGGCTCCTTGGAAATCTCACCTCCTGCCAATAGTCAGGCCATTGTCATTCTTTCTTACCTCAAAAAATCTGCCAATACTTCTGCATTTTTTTCTTTTTAATCTCAAGTGATCAATGAATATCCTCAAATCAAGGAGGCATACAAATACAGATTAAGTTTTCTTGATTATGAAAGAGAAAGATGCATTTCAAATATTCAAATATTTACTTGTTCACTGGAAATTTTCTGGTTACAGTTTGTATATTTTCCTGTATTGTTTATTTCCTTCATGTATATTCATTCTTCTTCAGCTGTGACATATTTTTGATTATGTATAGGTTAGTATTTAGATTTAGATTTTTCATTGTTTAGTCTCATCTAACCCAACACACTTTCAATGCAACTAAACTCTCAAGGGTATTTATTTCTGTCTTTAAAGAGACTCCTCATAAGTCTCTCCTGAAATGGAATTTAAATATATGTATTTGTAAAGAGAACCATAAGTCATTTCTTCTACATAGTTCTTGTAATCATAAAATTCAGTATTTACAAAATAAGTAATGTTATCATTTCTAAACACGGTGCTTATAGTGAGAGAAAACTAATTGTAAACATAAGTAATTAAAGGCATTCCTCATGTGGACTCCATAACCATTAAAATTTAAAATCAGGTATACTAGTTTATACTCATAAGTTGGCAGTTTATTAAAAAAAAAGAATATTCCAAAGAAATTAAGATATATATATCTCCAGTACTGGAAAATTAAATTTCTAGTAAAGAATAGAACTATGATATAAACTTGAAAATAATACAATTTAGAGAGAACTAGATAATATTTATAACTATATTTGATATTATATAAAGATTACAGCAAGTATTTTAATACTTACAAAATGTTTACACAATAATCAATGAGCAAAATCAAAATGTTGAAACCAGTACTGTGTGACCCTGATATGGTGAAATATAAACTCTTCCCAGTTGTGTAATCTGAAAAATAGAAATAGAAGTATCTGTTGTAACCTAATTAGAGGAGCAGTGATAAGAAAAGAAAGTAAAAATTGATCATATTCACAATTCTACAGACTATGTTAATGTGATAATGTACAAAATTACACTGGTAATATAAATACGAGTCATCTTTATAAAATGAGTTTTTTCTTTTGCTTCTTAAATTCATTTAAAAAATCTTCATTCTGCTGCTTGTATTATTTCTATAATTAGAGAATGTTTCAGATAAAGATGGCTTTAAATGCTGTCTACAGACTTAAGAAATTATCATATTTTTCAATACCACAGAAATTTGGAGTAAACCTGACCACCTGTGAAAATATGTTTCCTGTCAGTTTTCAGAGATGCCTTATAAAATTATGATGTCCTTTAAGGTACAAATATAAAAAATATTAAAAACATAGTCATATTTTATACAGGTACAAATTCCCTATGATAAATGTGATCATTATGTATATCAAAGTATACCACTAAAATTAATTTTAAAAATTCTTTAAATAACAGTGACAAAAAATAAATGAATTGAATAGTCTTTGGGATGGTTTTGAATTAAGGACCAGAAATGGAACAAAATGAGAAATTGTACTCCTCTAACTTACATTCAATAGGAAACAATAATGCTGATATCATAAAATATTGCACAAGTCCTATTGCATCTGAAGGCAAAAACAATATACATAAAGGTGGAGAGGCTCAGAAACAATTTTTGCTGGTCCAGTGTCAACTTTGATAATGTTTGATAAAACTCCGAGTTTTAATTATGTTTAACACAAACTTAGCAAGAACTTGCGTCTAAATAAATAAATAAATAAATATATAAGGTCTGGAGATGTAGTCGATTGGTATCCCACCGCGGATTCAGTCATCAGGATGAGAGAGAAATAAAAAATCATTTCTGAAAATTTTACAGTGGCCAAAATGTAGAAGTTCAATACTTTGAATATAATCATTCTAAAATGCAAAGAAATTAAAAATTTTTATTACAAATGTATTTTTTATTGCTCTCATGAGCTGCTATTCTGAGTCTTGCCAGTCACAAAGAGGGCTATGACAGCAAAATACCTCAAAATTGAATGTCTTAGCTTCAGTTTTTCTAGTCCCATTTCTTTCTTTTTTTTTTTTTTGGTATCAGGGATCGAACTTGGGTCCTTGCGCTTGTGCAGCAGGTGGCGAAACCACTGAGTTAAATCCCAGGCCCCTCTAGTCCCATTTCTTTAGAGTCACCCTAGGCTATTTGAGTCAAGCCACTGAATATGCCCTGGTATGGTACCACCCTTTATGCAAAAGAGATAAAATGCCTTTGCTGTGTTTTGTCTAACTTCTTGATTAAAAGAATTTTGGGACTAATAAAACTGTTATTTTATGCTACTAATGTTGTGTAGTTTATTAGTCAGCAACAGGCAGCAGAACAATGTATTAGTGAAACTTATTTTTCCTTTTAAGAATTTTGTATACTTTTCTTATGTGAATATCTCAAGTTCTCCATGGATTATGTTCTGCATTAAAATTTTGTTTTGTGCTTAATATATTGAAGAGTTGGTAAGAGCAGTTTTATGTATTTGTGTTCTACTCTTTTATACTTTGATATTTCATTCTAGTTTTACTGGATAGTAATCTTTCTTTCAACAGGATCATGATTTTTCTGCTGTGACTTATATCAAAACTATATTTATATGATGGATTTCTTATGTGCCAAACATTTTATAATTTTATTAGACAGGAATTTGACTTAAAATACTGATGATTAAATAGATAGAGATAGTTTCTATTCATTGCTTTCTATTCATATTTTTACAGGGAAATGAATATACAGTATTCCATTTATAACACAACTTTTACCAAAACAATTTACTTCAATCAAAAAAAGAAAATAATACTAATCAAATGCCAATTTCTGGACATATACCATATTGTCTCACATTAGGAAAGTAGTATATGGAAGTTTACTCAATTATTTTTAGAGAAGCTTTGTTTCTTTCCTTCTCTCACTTCTGTATATATAAATTTACACACACACACATATACACATATACATATCACAATATGTATTTATAAGGCATTTCACATAATTTCAACTTATTCTCATTTTCAAAGTCTCCATATATATGTCAGTATATGGCTTTCATATTAGTATAATCTAGTTATATATTAAAATGAGATTTAAATGAGGACATGATGGCTTTTGAAAAGAGCATATGGTATTGATATGCCATTAACCCCAGATAAAGTAGATACCACAAAGTCACTGAAAGGATCATTACTAAACAGAGAGAGGCTGAGTGGAGTTGAAATTCTAGAATTTCAAGGGAAAATAGTGACAAAAGGATTATAAGTCTCAGAAAACTGAGCATCAAGAAATGGTATGCTTTATAGAAAGACAAACCAGATAATATCCCAAAGGAAGGACCTGATAGCACACCATGCAACTGAATGAATGTGCTAGTGAAAGGGACACCATCTTCTAAAAATAATTCAGTGATTTCTTTTGGAAGGCCAAGGTCAAGAATAACAGATTGTTACTAATGAGGATTAAACTTTGTCAAAATAATATAAGTATGAGAATTATAATACTTCAAAATAATATCAGCCAGATAATGGCATTTAACTGGCACCTGCTAGGGAACTGCATTTATGAAACTAAGTATCAAATTAATAACCAAGAGTATCTGACTCAGAATTATGGAGATGGTTAATAAAATACAATAATCCTGAGATCAAATAAATGGGTAGCTAAGCCACAAGAAAAAATCAGAAGCCTGAAAGGAAATCACTTCATTAAAGACTAATAATTTTTCATTCATTTTCCTGACCTGAACATACGTCCACAAACTAAATAGGTGGCTATGTTTCTACAGGAAAACACATTGCAAGCTGAAGTCATTTATACATAAAGATGAATCAGGTAATATTTCAACAAATGATCCTGCATTGATCAGCTTTGCCATTGCTGGTACAAAGTATCTAACGTCCACAGCATCAAGGCTCATGGTTTCAGATGTTTCATTTCATGGTCAGCTCAATCTAAGTTGGAACTTCATGGTAGGAGGGCATAAAGAAGTAAGCTGATCACTTCATGGGGGTCTTGGAGTAGAGCCCAGGAGAAGAGCTCCCAAAATGAAGGGATAAGACACAGTCCTGGAAGTCATTCCCCCACCTCTCCCTTAGGCACACACATAACCTTCTCACTGTCTCTCATCCAATCAAGTTGAAAGTCAAGATTAACTCTCACAGATCCCATAGCAAATTTCATGAGTAACTCTGTACAAAACAAAAGAAAATGCCAAACATCATTAGAACACTTGGGCAGAAGTACCCAAATGAGTCACCTTACACTGAGGTAACAATTATTGAACTCAAATTAAGATGATTTCCATTATCCATTAACTGGAGACTGGATAAAGAAAATGTGATTTTTTTAATAAAATGGCGTACTACTCAGCCATAAAGAATGAGAAACTAGAGACATTTATAGCTAAATGGATGCACATTGAGGCCATACTCCTAAGTGAAATAAATAGGACACATGTGTAAATATAGAATAGTTTCTCGGGTGTGAGAAACTGAAAGTATAAATAAGGATCAAAATGTATATTTGACATTGTGAAATAGGAAGAAACGTTCTAAAGGAGGAGGGGAAGTTGGAGGGGTAGGGGAAAGGAAAGAAGGGAAAAGAAAAAATAAAAATATGAGAAAAGGAAAAATGGAAACAAAGTCTTTGTAAATAGGGAGAGGTGGAGGGGGTAAAGGGAGGGGAGAGAATGAGGAAGAAATAAGAACCAAGATACATCATGAAAAGGCACAAGATCCCAATGATAAATGTAATTGTATTGTATACCTAAAATGTATCAATAAACTTAATGAATGAAAAAAAGAAAAGATCATTTCCATGATCTCTGAATGTATAATTGGAATTGCCGTAAATGACAGTTTGTAATACCCTTATATTCTATTCTTGGTCTGTGGGGTAAGAGCCACTAGGGTAGGAAAAGCAAACAGGAAGAATCTGAAACTTTCTTTCTCAGGCCAAGAAAGTAATTAATATAAATGTAAATGTAAACGTCGTGCATATAATGCCAGGGTCCTAGGAAGATTACTGTCACTTTAAAGCCCCAAAAGATGGATCAGTCTCTCTTGTTAGCATTTAATTATACAGCTAAACTTTTATAAAAACCAGATAAATTTTAGGAGTTAACTGTTAACTACTACAAACAGCCAAATAATCAATGCAATAGCTTTGTTAGAAAAAATTAATGTCTCAGGAGCATGATATTCAGCCACTGATTTATGAAATATATTCCTTTTTATTTCAATCAAAAAGGAAATGAGAAACAGTGTGCATTCTCCTGAAGTGAACAATTATTTAATTTAGTTTTATATTCTTGTCAAATATTCTACTTTTTATCATAAAACCATCAGAAAAGGTCTGGAAATCTTGAACATACTGAAGCATAAGACATTGCTTTGTTAAACTGATAATATAATCTCTTGAGGTTTTATGAATGTATTATGACCAGCATACTAGAATTTTGGAAAAGACACATTCCTGAAAGTGGGACATTAAACCTATGGAGTCAAATTAATCATTACTGGTCTGGGACATCCTGACCAAAGTAAATGCCTAATATTGCACCTGTTCAGTCTATAACCAAAAAAAGAAAGCAAAAGAAAAGAAAAAGGGAAAAGCTCTCAAGACAATGAAGAGATAAAAAATATATCATTTTTCCTCAATTTACAATGAAAACTGATGGAGATTTACATGTGACCATCTCAATAAAGCAAAAACAACTGAACTTAGGTTATAGATGTATCATTTACTAATATGGGTGCACACAAAATATGTACATCTGTTACATTATAACCCACTCAAGAGTAAGATTAAAGAAATTATTTGCACCTGGCTTTTCACTTTATAGACAACACTGAAACAATATCAAAATATCAACACTTTAAAAAAGAGACAAATATAGATATGTGATCAGAGACTTGGAGAAAATATGGAGAAATGAGAGGCAAAATGTTGTGGGATGAATTCATATAAAAGGATTTATTGGAATGAGCATAAAATATTAAAAGTTTCCATCACATGTTATATGTAGAAAGAATTTGAGTATGGAAGAGACACTAAATATTTATGGAAAACTACAAAGGTAGTTGATGGCAGCCAGACTCTGTTAGTGGTCACATCATAGCTTGCTTGAAAGGATAAACTCAGAAGAAGCCATGGTGTCAATGATAGATGCCATTGGCATGAATTCACCATTATAAAATGGATTCAACCTTCTAGCAATAGGTACCCACCACAAAAATCTCAAATTGTGCTCTTAGAGTAAATTTATTAGATTTTTATTGACAAATGTATTACACTGTGTCCCTTCAACCTAGTAGAGTCAATGTTTGTTTTCATACACATAAATGGGTTTACCTTTCCTGTTAGTAAGACAGTGACTAACACCAAATTTAAAGAGCTTTTACAATATTTGACTTACTAACATGGAAAAAAACCAAAATTCATATTAGATCCATGTTAAAAAAATGTATAGGAGTGGAACAATGTCCATAGGATTAAACATTATTTTCTTTATTAGATCACTCAGAAATGACTGGCCTGCTTCAGACACAAATGAAATACTCAAGTTTAAAGAAATATTCTGTAAGAATCATTATATGATAAATAAAATACATCTTATAAGGCCTGGGATTTATCTCAGTGGTTCTGCCGCCTGCCTCGCAAGTGCAAGGTCCAGAGTTCGATCCCCGATACCAAAGCACAAAACAAAACATCCTATATATCCTCCATGATGCATAGCATTAAATTGAACAAAAATATTTTACACTTTTCTCCAAAGAATAATTTATAGATGTGAGAAGCAAGATAAGAAAGCGAGAGCACTCCAATTATTATCACTCAGCAACCTACTAAAAATAGTATATCAGTTTACACTTTTGGCTTTGAAATGTTTCAAGTCTTGGTCTGCAAAGGGAATTCCTTCTTGTCAGGGTAAATGCGAGTTTTACATAAAATTATTGTGTATATATATATATATATATTGTCTGAGAACTTTTGGCTTTTTTGAATCAAGGGGCCATCTAGCAGGAAGAAAAGTCACTTGCTTTTTCAAATGTCACTGACAATTGGTACTGTTTATAAAGAAAAATATGTTACACAGCAAAAGTAGGAAAGACATGGAGAAAATGAAGTATTTTTGATGGTGCTTTGTCTGAATGGGATATAATTGGAAAAGCATACAAAATACAGATTTAAAAGGTTACTGAGACCTGGGGCTCAAGTAGGTTGGTGATGAGGTTCTGGGCCATATCAATGGCTAAGTCATTAAAACCAAAAGAGATAGGTACTAAGACAAAGGCAGATTTTATATTAACAGAGTGAAAGGGAGAGATAATGAGTATCAATTGAGATACAAAGACTATCTGCGCTGGCAGTAGTTGAAGTTCATCCCATTAAATTCTCTCTCTTAGGTTTCTTAACAAGAAGAGATGTTCTGTGGAATCCTAAAGGAGCTTTTCCTAAAAGTGTGTTGAGAATTGGATTCCTATAGCACAGTTGCCGTATAGATCCAGTTTAAATTTGAAAAATGAGTTCAACAGATAAGACTTCAATTAGCAGCTTCTTCAGAGTCCATCTTAGTTGCAAATAGTGGTTTTGCTTGGAGACTCACTTTCTCAGGGAATTGAGTATTCAGTGACTAGACATGCAGGAACATTAAGGCCTGGCTACTTCAGTCCTAACATGAAGGCCTGCTATAAAATGAAGGATACCAACACACCACTCTCTTGAGCTCCTCTCCTAGGCCACCTTCTAATAAATGCATAATACCTCAATCTCCAGATCAGAGTCAGCTTTCAGAAAACATAGCTGGACTTTACACACACACACCCACACGCTCAAGCATGCACCCATACACACATATATACATACATACATGCCTGTTCACATAAAAAGAGAAAACTTCTGAAGGTTCCTCTATGCTATTTCTGCAAATATAACAAGTTCTAGGTGGAAGAAGAGCTGTAATTTGAATAAATCATCAAGCTTTCCTATAAAATACAATTATAAATAGCTCATTGTTAATTATCTCAGGCTATTATTCATTTGTTCTAACTAAACGAAGTAGAGATAATCTTGAATATCTAATAATAAAACATGATTATAATTAGATTTCCAATTCACTTTGTGCTTCTATAAAGATCTTTTATATTACATTCTCCCACCTTAATTCTTTTTCAGACTAGAGCTGTTATGTCTTTGTGTCTTTGGCATATGTTTAATGATTATAGCTTCAACATTTTTGAGCTGAATAATGATGCTTCTTCAGACAACTGCTACTGGTAGCATATGTTTTATATCTATGAAGAATGATGAGCACTGACTGTACATTACAACCTAATATAATTTTGCAAACAATCAAATGCAAATAATGTGCTTTTTAAATGTAATGTCTCATTTTAAATGAAGAGTTGTTATTTATCTCTAGGGTATTGATTAATTAAGCAACTAGTTAATCTCCAGTATTTTAATATCTATAATGGTTGCCATGGTTTTTGTTCAGCTGTCTTTAAATTGTTCTTAGTAGTGAGTTCAGCATTTCTAAAAGTTATATGAATATATGTAATCATAGATGTTAGTATAATTTGAAGAAGAGCCTTAAAGAGGCCTATGTGTTCCCTGAGTTCCCTGACAAAAGACCATGGATTCCCTAGGTTTCCCACCCAATCCCAGAAGCTTTAAAATGCTAAGCCTTGGATGAGGTCTTCTAGTCCCTGGTTTTGTCCAGTGCGCATCTTTAACCACATACTCCGGCCATGATGCATTGCCTTGAATAGACTCAAAAGCAATACATCTAACCAACCAGAGATTGAAACTTTCAAAACTGTGAACCAAAATGAAATTTTCATGTTTATAATTTGACGATGTCCGGTATTTTGAGACACTAATAAAAATCTGACTGATACAGATATTAATAGTTAATGTTATTTATCTCATGTCATAAAACAATTAAGTAATGTTGTCCTATTCAGTATCTTTAGTACTATGCCTTTTTCAATATGCTAAACTCTAACACATGAGTATTCTTTGATCAGCTAGCCATTTAATTTTAAAGTTTAATTAATTATATATGCATTATATAGTGATAGACATATTAATTCAATCTACTAACTATATATGCATATGTTTATATATATATATATATGTATATATGAATGTGTGCTTTTTTCCTGTCTTTTGGAGAGAGAACATATTTACCAAAATAAAACAGAATGAAATATAAAGTTAATCATCATTAATAGGCCAGCAATATGTAAATAGCTTCCCTAAAAAACAGGTTTATCTATGAAAACCAATACAAATAACAAGTCTTTAAAGAAGATTATAAATGTATAATCAATTTTGAACTATAAAAATTTGCCATATACATGCAATGTTGAATTATACATGTTATATATACATATATTTAGTGTGTTCACATGTATACCTAAACTTTATATCCAGCTATCAGCTAGTTCATACATACACGCATAATGTGAATATATTCTGAGAAATTATCACTTTTTGATTTTGCTATTTTCCCCATTACTACCCTATAAAAATGTACACACAAAGCACACAGAGAAGAAGATAAATCAGGTAAATTATGACACTGTTTTGTTAAAACCCTTCAGACTCTGTTCTAATAGAAGTTATGATTTCAACGCAAGAGATTGGGAGTGGCACAGTTAAGACTACAAGAGCCAGGTCTGCATGATGCAACCAACATCAAAATTAAACATGCTCTTCCTGTACTATTTTTCTCCCCATTCACTGAAGTCCATGTAGAGTCATCTCAAGTTTTTTGGTTTCTCAAATAATCAAGCATGTTCCTAATTTGACATCATTTCCTCTGCCATGAGGATGTTGTTAATGGTTTTGATTTTTCAAGATTTGCTCTTCCCTGACATTAAAAGTACAATTTAAATGATACCACCAATATAGAGCTTCTCTAATGACTATTAAAGTAAAAATCACTGTCTGTTATAGTGATACTTAAGTTTCTACAAAACACTTTCTATATATGAAATTTTATTTTTAGTTACGTGTAAAATTTCTTATCCTGGGTGAATATAATTGGGGGATGTGTGTGTGAGTGTGTGTGTGTGTGTGCTTGAGAAAAAGAGAGAGAGAATGAGTTAGTTTTATGAGATTAATTATAATTTCCAAACTTCCTGGACCAGGAGTTATATAGTAAATACCTATCTATTTCATGTCTTAATAATTGACTATATGAATGAATAAATGTAATTAAATGGTCATTCCAGGTAGTGAACATATTGAAAATTATTGTTTCCTATTTAATTAATAAATTATTATACATTTTGATCCTTATTTACACTTTCAGTTTATCACACCAGAGAAACTATGGTATTTACACATGCATGTCTTATTTATTTCACTTAAGTGTATGGCCTTGATATGCATCCATTTACCTATAAATGTATCTAGAACTTGGGGGGGGGTAGGTGAAAGGAACAAGGGAAAGAAAAAAATATAAAAAAAGGAAAAAATGGAAACAAAGTCTCTATAAATAAGGAGGGATGGAGGGGTTGAAGGGAGGGCAAGGTAATGGGAAAAAAATAAGAAACAAGATATATGTATCATGTAGAGTTATAAATTCCCAATGATGAATGTCATGGTATTGCATACCTAAAATGTACCAATAAACTTCATGGAAAAATATATAAAAGTAGCCCCCCCAAAATAAATAAGTAAATGAAACATTATTTAAGACAGAAAAGACGTAAACATGCTCGATAATTAAAATTGTAAACAACTTTTTCATATTTAAATCATTCACTCAAAAAAATCACAATATTTTCATGAATTCAATTGGCCAAATATTATTTTTTCTCTTTTAAAACAAGCAAATATGAGATTCATAGATTTCAAGTTCCAATAACCACATATTAAGTTGGCAAAATTGTCAGGACTTAAACTTTTGTGCTTAGCTTCAAAGCTGGGTGCTTATGGTACTGCAAAATATCTTTCCTTTATTATTATTATCCTATCTCATTTAATAACTGTATTTATATATAGTTACTGTCAAAGTAATGCTTGAATTTTGACAGATTTTCAAGCGAATGTTTCCTTATTTCAGAGAAATGCTTCTGAAGGTATAGGATTTAAACTGGATAGGAAAGGGTAACTAACAGTATAGAGCTTGAAGTTACTGGAAGGAAAGGATTTTAGTAGTCTTCTGTACTTATTTATTTAATAATAAACAAGATTTTCTGATATAATAGAGCCTGTGAATACAATTACAACATAAATATAACCCACCCTCAAATAGCTCATACTGGAGAAGGTATAACTGCCCATATAATAGGTTGCCTTCAAAAGAAGAAATTAAAAATACAATAAATTGAGATTATAAAGTCTTAATTCTCACAATAAAGCTAATACTATGAAGACTTTCAGGCATCTCTTTTCATTATTTGTTACCTTCAAAGTGTGTTCTTTGGTTCCAGTTTAGGGAGGGTTGGACTGGTTATGTTTAAAATTTCTAGGACCTGTGATGCTTGTCAGATTATATTTAAAAATTTAGTAGATTTTGCTATTTAAGATTTTTCATAGTCTCAGAATGTTAAAATATATCTTTTAAAAGTTTATTTTTACATTATGTGATACAAAATCATGCATATATGTATGGTATTATGTGATGTTTCATTATGTGTACACATTTTGTGATGATTAAATCTGAGTAAACACGTGTTTTTCAAAAAATCTATCATTTTTACAATTAAGGTTTTCAAAATTCTTTCTTATATATTTATAAAAATATAAATTATCATTCAAACACTTCTACTCGCTATAATGCCAGAACTTCTTTCTATGATCTAAGTAATGTGTAACATTACTTAACCTTTTAAATAGATTCTGAGAACTATATATTTTAGATATTTTGATTTTGTCATAGCAGAGAGTTGTCCATTTTATTAGGCCAAATCATTTTGTATGGTATCAGTAATCAATTTCTTTCTCAAGTAGTTCTCCCTATGTAGGTGAGCAAACTAATTCTTGGTTTTATATTCCAAGATATATTGCTTTAAGCTACAATTGCAAAATTTGTGCCAGCTTGAACTATATAATGAGACCCTGTTTTTTTAAAAAAAGGAATTTTTATGTGAAAATATTGACTTAAATTTTTAAATTTGTTTTACTATTGATATATAAGCATAACATTATATATCAATGTTTATAGTCATTGCATTCAATACTTAGTTAACTGAATCATAAGGATATTCTTTAGATGCTTACTGAATTATCTTCAAGATATTAAAATTTTAAAATGACTAAGCCTAGATATTTGTTTGAATGAGCATGCCTCATAAAATTAAAATCTACTGATAAAAATCTACTTACTAATTTTATTTTGCAACTACATTTATTAAAATTTTTTCCATTATGTTACCACATAGTCAAGATTAAACTTTTTATCTCCGGACTTGTATAATATTGATCCTTCATCATTAACACTATTCATAATGATAGTTTTCCTTAAAATGTTTCTATAATACTGAGAAAGTTTGACAATAACAACAAAATATTTTCAACACAGGACATCTGTCTCCATTGAGTTTAGATGGAGCCATTAAAAAAAATTTAGACTACATATCATTGAACACAAAATGTCTAAATTTTATGCTACAGTAACTGTATAACTAGCTTAACTTCTGATTGCTTAGACAAAATACATAAGTAAGAGTTTAAATAATGATACAAGCAGGAATACCATACTTGTATTGGGCACTATGGACCTAATGACCTGAGAGAATTGCCTTCATTTTTTGCAGTGTTGTGGATTGACCCAGACCATTGCACAGGCTAGATAAATGTTCTATCACTAAGTTATACTCCAGCTATGCCTGTTGAGTAGACAGTGGAAGCTAAATATGGATACATCCCCTTATGTAGGAGAAAATCTGTTTAAAATATTTGTTTTTAATTGATAGGACCATTTCTATTTGATATTGTAGGGTATATCTAATATGACCACTTGATATTTGCTATTGCTATAGAATTAGTGCAATTGATGATAGCTATTATAACAGATGAGTCCAACATTTTAGGAAATTAACAAAATAGGCTTAATTTTAATCCCCCACGAAATCCAAAGTTTCTTCATCACCCCTCTATTACCCTGAAGTTTCTATCTCTGAAAGATGAGAGTTCTAAACTTAATCCTACCTGAGGAAAAGAGGAAATGATGAAGTTTGACTTACAAGAAACATATTTCACTGCAACTAGGTAGATACAGTAACGGAGCCCCAAGCTTACTGAAGAAAAGGATAGAATATATAAGCACAGTTAATGTTTTGTGAATATTACCTCTTGTCACAGGCATTATTAGTACATCTTGACCCAAATAGATTTAGGATCAATGGCCATATTTATTATAAATAGGCTGAGAGATCTTTAGAAGATATTGGATTGAAACATAAAAGCTTAGTTTATGTAATGTATCCAATATGATTAATATATGGCAATATTTTAAGTACACTAAGATGATAGAAGTTAATACAACCTTGAACTGTTCTACTCTCATGTGTTTAATTACGGAATTTTATTCCAGAAACTCAAGCTCACTGCTGCTGGCTTTGATTGTATTTTTCCCCTGTGACACTTGTCATTGGCAGTTGGCATAATCTGATCCTCCTGAGCGATGGGGTAGGGAGATAGGAACTAAAATAGGTGATACCAATTAGTGTTTTGATAACAGCTAACACTAAGCTTCAGATATGTAACAAGATATTTAGGAATTATGTCTTATATTTGTAATTTATATGTTATGTTGAGAAAAATCCTGAAGATATGTATAGCACACATCTCTCTCCTTTTGTTTACCTCCTTCAAACTTAACCATGGCTTTAGGGATGCTGTCTGTTAAGGAAACGTTTTTTGTTTTTTTTTTAAACAACATTTTTAAAAGAAAAATTAAACAGCTTGTTTATTTAGTTATGTACATGTCTATTTTACTTTCTATTTCTCTATGAGCTAAGTATCAACAGTGATTATGAAGCCCATTATTTGGGAAAAGAACAGTTTTCTGTAACACTTTCTTTTTTTTTCTTTTGGTACCAGGGATCGAACTCAGGACCTTGCATTTGCGAGGCAGGTGGCAAAACCACTGAGCTAAATCCCCGGCCCTAGCCTTTTTGTTACACTTTCAATTACAGAAATTTTTCTCTTTCAAGATGGCATACCATAATGTGGGTCATCTTGGGTCATAATCTTCATAGGGAAATGGTATTTGCTGAAAAGAAAGAAAATAACGTTTGCATTGTTTATACTAATTCCACTTTTTACAATGTAAGATAAAATGTGATGTAAAGTTTCACAAGTGTTATTTCTCACTTTAGATTTAGACATAAAAATAAGAGTGGAAGAAATATGATTTTACTTTTCATGCTTCTACCAAAATGATGGAGAGTGGAAAAAAAGATAGGATAATGAATCAGTGGTGCGTATCTCTTTTTCAGTGGGAAGTGCAATATATTTCAAGCTTGCTCAAGGCTGTGCTTACACTGAAAAAACTTAGAGTTGTTCAAAATGTTTCTCATTCATTATATCCCTTTTATATAAGCCCTAATTATACAGACAAAAATAATATTTTGTAGTTAAATTGTACAAAACCTCACTGATGAATATAAAATATATTTTTATTTTTCTTTCTGAAAAATAATGCAGTTGATTACAGATAGTTAGAAGACGTTGTTTACACTTGAAACTGTCTACATTTGGGATAGTGAAAGAAAATACTTGCAATAGCTAAAAGAGTCAAGGAAATAATGGAACATTTAAAGAAAGCCTATCAGTAAAATAAATAGTTCAGGAAAAATATAGGTGTGCATGAAAACAGGCACTTCATTGAAGGAGAAATATGAACTGCAAATATTTATATGAAGAAATGTTTAGTCACCAGCTGTCAGAGAATTTTAAATTAAAGAGCAAAGCATAACAATTTATGACAATTAATATTGTCACAATTAAATCATAAAACACTTTTATTGTAGGAAAAGAAAAAAATGCATTGGTGTAGAAGGCCCAGGTACAGTTACCTAGGGAAAAATATTGCTACTATTTATTAATATTGTTCATAACATGCTGTCCCATTTAGTAAGCAATATTTCAGCAAAATCACACATGTGTTACAGGCTTGCATAATTCTGTAATAATGAAGAAATAGTGGAAACTTAGAAGATCCTAATTGGAGAACAGAAATGGAAGTTATGGTAGATGCTGAAATGCAATACAATGTTATGTGACTATAAGCATTTAAAAAATGTAATTTAAAAAGTTGGATATATCAGAAAATAACAGTATTTAATAATAAGTATGTTGAATATACAAAAATGACTTAATCCCCTTCCAAAACATCAATAATTATAATAATTCATCCCTCTGGAAGAGTTCTTTCAACTTTTTCAATATGAAATAATTATCATAATAGAGAATACATTAGTTTTTGACAGAACTTAAAATTGAGGATCGATGTGAATTAAGGGCCTGGATAAAGGAGTTTATGTATGATTATGAAACAGTCCTGTAATCTGATTCACAGTCACAATATAAATGTACACATGTGATGAACATTTATACCATCATGTTGAAAAAAAAAGTACAAAGAAGCCTGGTGAAAATCTGAATAAGAGGTGTGGTTTTGTTAACACGACTAAAAGTGTCATTTCTTGGCTTTGATACTGTACTGTTTTTAAGAGTTAACCATATTGGGAAGCTGTATAAAGGGTACACACAAACCATATTATTTTTGCCAACACTTTTGACTCTAAAAAATTTTAACACAAAATAAAAAAAAATACATTTGCAAATTGGTAATATTAAGGGAAATTGACAAATTAATTTCAAGAGAACCAGAATATATTTATTATATTATTTCTAAATAGCAATATATCCCAGTATTTCTCACCATTTATGAAAGTATTTTTTCTCTTTAGTTTTTTTCAAAACTTCATTTACAAATTGTTATTATTTTATAGAATTCACATACAGTATTGTTATCCACACAGACTGTTCTAATATACATTCACACCAACATTGTAGAAATGATTAGTACTTCAGGAGCTGGAAATGTTAATTTGTTTATTATGATTTGTTTATTATGTATTGGGTACATACATGGAATTCTGACACTGTACTCCAAGCATATGCACAAATATTATGCATCAATAAAATATTACTCATGGTAGGATGAATGGCATATGAATGGGAAATACTTAGAATAAATTTGCAAATATATATATATATTCTATAACTTTAATACATTCATGAAGATGTATATGAAATATGTAGTTAAAATATTATATAACTTCAAATTATATGTTTCTGAAGACAAACAAAAGAATACTCATACTATATGATTTCAGTTATTCATTTATATGAAGTTGTAGAAAAATAAAAATAAATAAATATATAAGTACAGAAAACACCTCAGTGATTTGGTGGTGGCCTGGGTTCAGTTAGAGAATGATTACAGTAAAGGAAACCAGGGAAGTATATGTTACATCTTGAAAGAGTTGATGATTATGTAAGTGTATACATGAGTCATAAATTGCTGTACCTTTTATTTATGTGAAATACTAGAAAATGAGTGGACATATTTGAGGAATAGAAAAACATACCTATGATTGGATATTTTATTATGAATTTTTCAGTAATTAAGATGGAATTAGCCAAAAAAATCAAGAAGAATTTATATCCACTCTACATCTTTATCAATGTACTGACCTTATCAAAAGCTATGGTAGAATAAAAATGTGGTATTTTATTAACTATACATGCATCATCATAGTGATAAACATTATTATGAGCCATAAAGCATACATGAGTGGCTGACAAAATTGACTTTTATGAAAGGTATGATCTGCCCGAAAATAATTAAATTGGTATAAAATTAACTATAAGATACATATAAAAGCCTAAAGTATATGAAAATTTTATAGCACACTTAGCAAAAAATGAAAGGAAAACACAAAAAGTAAATTAAGACAATATTCTGAACTGAGTGTTTAGTAAAAGAAAAAATATATAACCAATCAAAATTTGTTCCAAGAAGTTAAAATAGTACTTGAAGAGAAGTTGACAGATTTAGACTTTTAAGGGAAATAAATAAAATATAGCCCCACATTAGAAACAAAATCAAATGAAAAAATTCAAACACCAATTAGTTGTAGAAGGTAAATAGCAGATACAAAGAGAAATCAATGAAATCGAAATTAAGTGAACACAAAATGTGTTTTTTTTTATCAAACCATTACATTTATAACACCAAATATGACTTTAAAAGAATGAAAGCATAGGAACACAAACTACTACATAAGAAAAAAAGAGGAAATATGCAGACATTACTTATGTTAAAAGGACAATAAAGAAAAATAATGAATAGATATTTGCCATTAGAGTTGACAAGAGAAGACAATGAAAAATTCTTCAAAGACATAATTAATCAAAAGGGACATAATAGAAACAAAGAAGTCAACATACCATAACTATATTTAGACTGAATCTTTTAAAAACTCATATAAACATACTAAAAAATAAGACAAGCTTAATGATTCACTTAAGAACTCTATGTATCTATGAGGTATAATTAAAGAATATAGTGAATGTTTAAATTTTTAAAAATCATTACAATAAAAGACACATTGCCACAAACCAGCCTCAAAATACTCCACTTCTCTTCAAACAAGTTTATTCTGCCTTTCTTTTCACTTTTGAAATCAGTTCTGAAAGTTCTCATATCTTTAATTGTGCTGTCATGGCAACCTAGATCTTTTGAATCACTTTAAAGATGTTTACTTTAGTGGTCATTTTGCCTTTGGGAAAGAGCCAAAGCAACAAGGTACTAGATCCTTTAAAACACTGGATGAGGGCACGCTGCAATCGTTTTATGAGTTGCTTTTCCACTGGATGGCACGCTGCAGTAACACTCACCATAATTTTGATAAAACTTTGTAAAGACAATCAGAAAAGAAATGTGCTTTAGAGAGGGGCATGGAAGATGAAATGAGTGTGTATGAAGCCAGAGCAAGTAAGTGGAGTGGGATTAATGGCAGTGTATCTTTTACTGTAATAATTTTTAATTTAAACATTCACCTTACATTTGTATCACGCCTTTATATATCATCTATCTACCTATTATCTATAAACACATATCAAAAATAAATAATAGTAATGTTCTGATTTTAAGAAGAAACATTCAGTAACATTAGTCATCAGGAGAATTTAAAGTCTCAATAAAATGCTACCACATATCTACCACATTGTCTAACGTTAGACTAACGAAACTTCATGTCGGCGAGGATGTAGAATATCCAGAATGTGCCTATATTATTGACTATCTTGCAAAATTAACACCCTGTTTGCTATAATATTTGGTAATATGCATAAAGCTGACAAATATGTACCCTATGATCAAGAAAGTCTAGGTATATACATAAGTAAAAATTCATAAATGATTTAATTTTACTGTAAATTTTATCAACTTTATGTATAATAGCTCAAAACAAAAAAAATAAAGTGCCCTTGAGGAAATGAATTGGCATATATTAATTTTTTAAAATATCATTTTGCTCTAAAAATGCATAATTTACTGATATGTGCAAAACAAATTAGCTTCTAAGCAAAGAAATCCATCACAATAGTGTACATACTGAGTTGTTCTATTTACATGAAGTTCTACTTTGGGGAAAATTTAATTATGGTGAAAAATCAGAAAAAAAAATTGCTTCTGTATGATACTTACTGAAAAGGGCATAAGACAACTTTCTGAAGTGATGGAAATTCTCTATAGAGACAGTACACCAAAATTTTGCTTATCAAATATCACCAAAGTTCACACTTTGTACATTTTAACATATGCAGCATTTTTTAAAAATTAAAGAAAGGTACCTAGGACATTGGAGTTTCATGAAAAATAAAGTAAAGTTTGAACACAGTAAATATATATAGTCATTTGTTTTATATTTTTCTATCTTATACAATTATCTCTTTTTTATAGAAATTGGGGTTAGTACTGCGACTAAAATCACTAACTGAACACTGAATTCTAGAAATCCCTTATTATTATGTTTGATTTGAGGTATCAGGCAGTTTGTATTAAAATTGTTATTATTTGAAACACTCACTGTTTTTGAGTGCAAGCCTGCTTCACTAAGATGTTCATTCCTTTCATTTAATATAGGAAACATTGGAAATCTGTGCTATTAGTTACTGGCATTTACTACAAAACTTCTTGAAACACTGATACAGAAAACTGGAGTGATTATTAAAAGAATAATCCAAGGGGCTGGGGATTTAGCTCAGTGTTTCCACTGCCTGCTGCGCAAGCGTAAGGACCCAAGTTCAATCCCCAGTACCAAAAAAAAAAAAAAAAAAAAAGAATAATCCAAAATTGCCAGTTTTAAAAGTGTTTTTGTTCCACAAATGACTAGACATCTCTACATCAAATATCTCCAATATTTATGAAAAATAGTTGAGAAAGATTGGGAGAATAATATATATATGTAATGCTTGGGGTTATAAGACTTTACAGCTTCAAGGACCATTACAGTTGGTTGGGTAATGATATTGCAGCTATTTAGAGAAGGGAGACAATGATGTGGTGAAATCCACCTGAATGAAATTAACATGAAAGTACTATCAATTTTGATGATCAATTTTTAACATATCTTTAGGAAGATTTTTTTATTAAATTCCTCCAAGTGACAACTTATTGGTAGAAAAATATCTTAATGAAAATTATATCCACTTATTATGCAATAGTATATAGATACATAGTCATGTAATAATAACTAGGCAATCAAGTTTTCTAATGGGAAATAAAAACCTTAATCCATATTTTATAAGTCCTTCAATGAGTATAAAGAGAAAAATATGACATCCTTTTTAATATTTTTCATTGATGTCATTCCTAAATGCAAGTGTATTTAACTTCAATTATAAAATATATAATATGTAAAACACAAGTATTCTACTTATTACATAATACATATTAGCTTACAATATAAAGTTTTATACAAAAAGTCTCAGTACTTTTAGAGAAAAACAAAACGTAATGAGCTCAACAGCATATTATTTAACCATGATTACATTTCAAATGAACTGTAAATGGACAGCTGGTGGTACATTCAATTAGATGTAGTCATCATACAAATTTCCTTCACTCATTAGATTTATGCTTTAATGCTGAACTACTGCATATATATACAGTACATATGAACTACTGAGTGCATATATATACATATATGTACATATATATATAGAGAGAGAGAGAGAGAGAAAGAGAGAGATAGGTTTTCCTCTCACTGAGTTTTACTTTATCAAAACTCATCCATGCAATCGCTAAAATAAAATTTTTCAGTTGATTCAATGTAGTAGAGAATTCATGCATTAACTCTAGTAAAGTTTAGTATTGAAATTGTATCCAATTATCACACCAACTACAGTGTACCTTTGAGTTACAACTGGTCTGACACACGAACAACTTGAGTTACTGCCAGAATTTTAGTTTTAGCTTACCGGCAAAGTCTTGTCTGCTTGTGCTTCCAGATGATGTCAGACTCAGATTTAACCCTTAAAGAGCTCTTTACAACCTCCTTTTCTGTGTGGGATTAATTGAGAAATCCTGGGCCAATGTCTCTCTAAGTACACTGAGATCTGTCTGGAAGAAAGTGTGGCCTAAAATTATATAGGTGAGGGACTTTGGAGGCAATTGTCCAACTTGAGTTACAACCACCCCTCAGGAAAAAAATGTAGTTCATAAGTCAAGGATACTTTATTCCATGTTCCTAGGGCAGAGAAGGTGAGCTAGTCCCAGCACCCAGGAGGAGGCTCCCCTGCTGCAATTCCATGCTCCTAGGGCAGAGAAGATGAGCAGTGTGGGTGCCAGAAGCACCACCCCCCCGCCCCCGTGGAAATTAGAAGACACCTAAACAAGCCTCAAAAACAGACTTCCAGATCACCTAAAGCAGCCCAAAGTGAAATGAGATGGAACAATCTGATACTCAACCACCTGGACTCCCTGAACTAGCAACAAAAGAGGATTTGGGAAAAATGTAATCAGAAATAATTTATCAGATAACAGCAAAGATTGTGCTCATAGTTTAAGACATGATTAATAAATCTAGAGAGGACACAGATAAAGAAAAATAGAGAATCTGAGGAACATGATGGAATCCCAACATAGGAAACAAATGGGATCCATATAACGGATGCAAACAGATTTCCAGGAGATTAAAAACTCCATCAAAAGTCTACACAGCAGAATGAACCAATGTGAGGACAGAATTTCAGATATAGAATATAAAATTGCAATTAGTGACCAGGAAAAGAAAAATTTCTTTAAAATTGTAAGGGACCACGAGAAATCAATCCAGCAGCTGCTAGACGATGCAAAGAAGACTAACATAAGACTGACTGGAGTCAAAGAAGAAACAGGAGAGAGTGCAGATGACATAAAAAAACTGTTCACAGAAGTGATGGCAGAAAACTTCCCAAGGAGGGGAAAAAAACTTGACATACAGATAAGTGACGCATATAAGAAAAAAACCTACACATAGGCATATAGTACAATTAAAGAAACCAAACACTGGTCAAGTGTGGATTTTTAGATTTTTAAGGGTTTTTTTCCCCCATGATATCAGATTCCTGATGATAACAGGTCTTCCTATCTTTCAAAAAGGATCTGTTTGTTTAAAGGTAAAACAGAAATGCTTCCTACACCTCCCACTTCTACATTTTTGGTCACAGGGACTGGGGTCCCAGTGTTGAGTGAGTCCTGTCCCCTCACCCTTCACTAGGGAATGTTATAGGCCTGGTCCACCTTCAGTCTCCTACCACATCATGCCATTCCAGTGAAGAAACATCACAGATTTTGAAACTGTTCTCTTCTCAGAAGAGCTCTCAATAGTGGGTCTCCTTGAGAGAAAAACTGATTTTAAAAAGTTACTGATTTGGAAGCCACCTTGGACTTTTGAATCCTAAAATCTGGCCTAAGATAACTACAGGAAACATATATTTAAGTACACATCTTCTGTTCGTGGCAGATATTTAAGAATAGTTGAATAACAACAAGAAACTGTCAATTCTACTTGACCTAAGAACTCTGAAACTGCAACTTCCTTTCCATGAGTCAAGGAAAGTGGCCACCTTGAGATGCAACAAACTGGTCTCCAAGAGGGACCTGGAGAAGTGAGAATGCAGATGGCATTTGCTAAAATAACACTGTCACCTGTGGTTTGAATGACTGTAATCTGAATAGCATTTATGTTCATGCAAATAGACTCTTCTTTGTGCCCAGATGGTGTATTGACCTAACAGCTTTAAGGACAAGATCTTTTGACCAGAAATGTATTTTGGCATTTGAAGGAGGAAGAATTTCTCCCTGAGTTTCATTGGTGAATTTCAAATGTCCTCTCTATGTAAACCTCACTCTCAACTTGGTTCACATTGGAAATGACTAGGATGCAGGGAATGACTATAGTGCCTGATTTTGCAATTTGCCTACATCTCACAGCCTCCCACAGATTCATCTGGGGTCTTCTCCCTCTGGACCCCCATCTCTGTGTATTTTATGGCTATCCTAACAAAGCAGTTGCTTCTCTCCTGTTTCTGGGGAGGTTGTGAGCCCAGTAAGACAAGGCTTGTGAACATACTTTATCTGGAACATTCTGCTTTAGTTCTTGCTTCAATTTCTCTTAGCCTCAGCCCAGGTGGGATAAAGTTCTACAACCAGCCAGGGATATGAAACTGGTTGTTTGAACCAGAGACTCATCTGTTATCTTATGCAGGTACCTAGTGTTGGACAACAATCAACGGGTTTGTCTTAACTATGGACTTTAGCTCAGTGATCTCCTAAATAAAGACCTGTAGAGTTTTTCACCATCCTGATTCAATATGTAAAATACTTGTCATTAGCATCAAAATCTTTATTAAGATCTTTGGGTAAGGAGAGTGAGAGATGATTCCTTCCTGGAATGGTCTTGAGTAAAGTAATGGGCTCAGTCACAGACTTTTGGTGAGACCAGCTATGTGTCTAGAGTATCATTCATTCAACAAGTTATTGGGTAAATAATGCCTAATCCAAAGGTGAAAACAATCTTCTGAATGTCTGCTCAAAATAATTAGACAAATGACAAAAATAGTTAAAATAAAATTCTTATTTAAATAGTTTCATCTAACCAGGTGCTGTGGCACATGCCAGTAATGCCACATATTCAGGAGGCTGAGGTGGGAGAACTGTGAGTTCTTTAACCTAAGCAACATAACCATACTTGTCTGTAAATAAATAAAATTTTTTAATAGCAAAACATTTACTGGTACATTTTAGGCATACATAATGCCAACACTCATCATAAGGAATTTGCACCTGTACTTGATACATCCCGCCTCTTTTTTCCCCTTCTCCCTTTCCCTTAAGCCCCCTCCCCTCCCTATATACAAAAGCTTTGTTTCTATTTTTATCTATTTTTGCTTTTTTCTTGTCCCTTCCTTCCTTTCTCCCTCCCTCCTCCCTTGGCCCCCTCCCCATAAATAAATAAAATTTTTTAAAAACGTAAAAAAAAAAAAAGAAACCCAACAGAAGAACAAAATTCTACAAGCAGTGAGAGAATAGAAACAAATCACATACAAAGGAAAGCCCATCAGAATCACAGCAGACTTC
>NW_004624789.1:8832787-8863117 GCF_000247695.1 Heterocephalus glaber | reverse complement strand
AGATAGATCAACTAGACTAAAAATAAGTAATGAAATACTAGAATTCAATCAAACTCTTGAACAAATGAACTTAACAGATGTTCACAGAGTCTTCCACCCCACAAAATTAGAATACACATTCTTCTCAGCTGCACATGGGTCATTCTCCAAAATAGACCACATATTCCCAAATAGGACATGTTTAAGTAAGTGCAGAGGAATTGAAATTATCCCCTTATATTATCAGACCATAGTGCAATGAAATTGGAGATCCATAGCAAAAGAAACTCGAAAAATTTCATAAACACATGGAAATTGAACAACACACTTCTGAATAACGATGAGTCATAGAGGAAATTAAAGAAGAAATCAAACAGTTCCTTCAATTAAATGACAATGACAATACAACATATCGGTAAGTACTTTTTAAATAGCTGTAATGATATCACAGAAAGTGAATATTAACATTTAAATATTCCTGAAATCAAAAGAAAATGCATAGCAAATGACACAAAGTGGGAAAAAAACAAATTACAGCCATTATTTTCTGCCTTAACATTGCATTGCAGATACATCCTGAGTTTTCTGCTTCTGCCTGATTTGAATACAGTCAATAACACTCCAGATTGTAAACTCTTTTTCTGATACCTGTATTCTAAAATTTGATAAAGGAACAGTAATTTGAAAATAATTCAGTTTTCACTTCCCCAGTTTTATATCTTCTGACCTAACCCTTATCTTCCCTTATACAAAGTAAGTCTAATATACTCAGTTTTTATGTACTTACTTGCTCCTCAAACAATTTCTACTTTTTCCTTTTAGTAAAAATTTTCATGATTTTTAGATGTATACTTTTCTCCAGTCTCTCCAGGTTTTGATTGTTAGTTTTATCTCCTGGTTAAAAGTCTGCTTCTCCTTTGGATTTGTCAACTAATTTAAGTTACAGAATACTGAGTCTAAAAACATATACTGCATTCAAGACTGTATTATCACTTACAATTTTAGTTCTCAGCTTCTGGTGTGAGTGATGGGGTTATTACTCAGCATGCATTGACTGTCTTTTACCATTGTTTTGAGGCCTGGATGGGTAACTTTTGGGGAAGCTGCCTGTTACCCATCTGGAAGAAAGGTGAGGTCACAGTGTGCCTGTGCAGTTTGTCTTCATTCTTGAACTTTAGGCCCCTTGAGCTGAATCTTTCCATCTTGCTTCCCACCTTTCCACCTTTCTTGTTTGTACAAGAAAGAAGTAAGAGTAGACAGAAATTCAAAGTACAAGATAGAGCCAAAGTAAAAAGCAATGAACTAATTGAAAGCATTCTTAAATCCCTGTGGAGATCAATTAAGCCAAAATTAATCTGCAGATCTATGGAATGTAAGAACAGATCTTATTGTATTGTAATCTAGATCATCTGCAAGTGTTTATCTGTTGAAATGTTAATTGATAAATTGAAAGATTAAGGTAATTATTGTGCCCCACTCCCTCCCAAAGAAAATATAAAGATACACAATCTTTACAGCACTCAAATTTAAATGATAGCATTCTTGGGGTTCTGATAGGATCACCATGAGTTTTTCCATGGATCAAGGAAGCTTATTTTCATAATTCAAATCAATGAAAATATGAGCCCTATTTGTTACTAACTCTTAATGTTAATGCTAACAACTGATGTAATGTTCCTCCCTCAGTATTCTAAAATTCTTGACCTGTGGAGTAGATTTTACAAAAAGAAAAAAAAATACAAAAACCAAACTTGTTTGTGCATTTCATTCTGTGACAGCTGCCTAACACTCTTAATTCTGTAAATCCTGATGATTGATCTGGTAACTGGGTTCTGATAAGTAATAATGCCTATAAGCTTTTGTACACAATTCCTAGTTTTCTTCAAACAGTGTGATGACTAATTTCCACTTGAGAATAATCTTTCACTTTTTGGCTCAAAGTTTTAACTGTGATTTGTCTCAGAACTTGAGTCTAAGCTATGCATTTCTTTTCAATATTGTAAATGGTTCTGTGTCTACTAGTGAAATTATACTCCACTAATTATTACTATTTAATTCTCTATTTAAACAGAACTCTTGAACTTAAAATTATTCTTTTATGTTTGTTTTGATTTTTATTAATTTCCAATCTGTACTATGACTAGCTAGAGTTATTATTGAATGACACTTATACTGGAAGAATTAATGCATAATATCATGAAATTGGTAATTATCGAGGCATAGAACAAAAACAGTGAGCAAATTTTAGTTTTGATATTGTGATTTAGAATGAATAAGAACTAAAAGTGGGCACAATGTACCACAAAATAATGGTACTGTACATAGACACCAGCAGAAACTTTGCTCACAGTTATAATGGAGATGACAAAGTTTTCAAGAACACTGTTTGGCTGTGGAATAATTTGAAAGACAAATTATACTTTTAAGAAGGAATTTCCCTAATTCCAATGAACTGATATTCACTTATCTGGAATTTTTCATAGACTTTTATTTTTCTCATCCTAAGCAGAATATGTATATGAAGTAATTATGTTACCAGTTCAGTGCCATGTTTTATGGTTCCAAATAATATTTCTTATCCAAATTACTTATTGGGTTATGGTACATTTTCAAGTAATCACTGTTTATTAGGACAGCGACATTCAATAAAAGTAATCTTGAATTTAACACATAACGGAGATTTTACCAAGGATTCATATACTCAGCAGAATTTTTCACAAGGTTGTGCTAAAAATAGCATTAGGAATACACACTATCTAAGCTTATTTAAATGACATAAGGAAGCAAATAAGTTATAAAATATTGGAACATATCAGCATCAATTAGGGCTTGCTGTTTTATAAATTTTGATTCATATAGTCATACTAACAAAATTTAATGAGGCTAATAAGACATAAATGTATAATCTATTTGACCAAATTAAAACATTAGATGAAACAAAAATGCTTGTAACAAAAATTATAGGCAATTTGATATTTCAAGGTAAAATAAATTATTCAAGTTAATAACTATAAAAATATAAAATCAGCAGAACTGAACATAAAAAGATTGTACAGAAAATATGCATATATATGTGTGTATACACAAAACGGGAATTACATATATCTGGGAAAGTATATATGTATAATTATATATACATATGTGTATATATATACATTATGATATGGAACACATATGCATATAATTTCAAATTCATTCATAGCAACATCCATCAGTGTCCCATTTGTCATACTAAAATTTATTTTTCCATTCCCTATTCTTAGACTTTGGATTTTTCCAGTTTGGGTCCTTACAAATTCAACTATCATCAATATTTGTGTACAAGTTTTTCGGTAGGCACATCTTTCTTCTAGGTAAACATCTAATATATGACTATAATTATCATATATATTAATGTTATAAGTGAATATTCAACTTTATAATACCTGTCAAATTCTTTTCCAAAACTCTGTGTCATCCTGATTTCCATCAGCAATGCATGAGAGTTCCTGTTATTTCGCATATTAGACAACTTCTGACATTGTTATTATTATTAATTTTGACATTCTAATAGATTAGCTCCTCACAAGGGCTTAATTTGTATTTCTGTAATGTCAAAAAATTGTTGAAAATTTTCAGCATAATTTAACCACCTGAAAGTATTTTGCAAATTGATATAGTATATTGTCCATTTAATTGGTTTGCTAACTTATCTAGGGGTAAGAGTTCATTATATATCATTTATATTACATAAATAATTATAACATGTGATAATTATATGGGCTCACAATATCATGAATATAATAAATTATCTAATCTATATAAGGTGCATTATTTATATTCATTTGATTTATTTATTGTAAAAATTTAGTTTCCTTCCACAATCTAATCCAAAAGTCCCATAGTGTAGTATTTAATGTTAAGCCTATGAATTTTGTTTGTATAAAGTAGAACTAGAGTTGAAATTATATTTTCTACAGGAAAGAGATATGTGATAGCATCATATATTTTGAATCCTATTAATAGACAAATTTGATTTATTATTTTAAGTCATTTTGCTAAATAATTTTAATCAAAATTAAAGGCTGTTTTTTTTAGTGACTTTATTTTACACTATATGATCTTGAACCCAGGCCCTTTGCTTTGAGTTACATCCCCAAATCCTCAGCTATTTATTCTTTTTTTTTTGGTACAGTGCCTCACTAAGTAGCTAAGTTGTCCATATTGGGCTAGAATTTTTATCTGTTATAGATATTTTATTGGAAATTCTCTTTCAATCCCTTCTGAGAATGTTCACCAATCAATTGGAGTACATTTAGTTAGTGTAATTATTGATGAAACTTTATAATTTTATACTCCTACTATTAGACATTAGATATTACCACTATTATTTCTAATATTTTGCCAGAGAAACATCAAACTCTTTTTTTCCATTTTATACTTCAGGTCTTTTATACTTCAGTTACAAAAATTTCCATTCTTTCATAGTTGAAGTACAATGGACAAAATAGCCAAATTCTGAATTACATTAAATCAACTTATATTCCATCAGAAAATCTAAAATATTTAAACAAATCCTGCCAAAACACAAGTGATTTTTACTTAGTTTCATTGTAATGTATATTAAGAATGTATAGGTTTTCTTTTAAAGTTTTCATATGTTGTGTTGCATTTGTTGCATGCTCTAGGGCAGGGCTGAGGAAAGATGGAAAGCACAGACATATTTTAATAAAATCCTGGCCAGGGATTTAGCTCAGTGGTTCCAGTGCCGGCCTCACAAGCACAAGGTCCTGAGTTCAATCCCTGGTACCCCCTCTAAAAAAAACCTTAAATAAAATAAAATCCTTTGGCATTGCTATGGGAAATGAAGGCATGTTTGTTTCCATAATTGCTGCTGTACTCCATCATTTCCGTCTTCATGCAACAATTCCTCAGATGATCTTGTGCTAACAATCTGATACTTGAGCATAGTAGATAGAAAAAAGAGCAATGTCAAAGGAGAATCAGTAAAGAGATGTAGAGGAGCAAAATGTGCAATTAACAATCTGTGGATCTGACAGTGAAAACTTAACAGAAATGCTTCAAAGAATGTAAAATTTCAAGTCATTATGAGAAAGAACAGGCACTTTTACTTCTAAAGATTTTTCAGCAATAGCAGTCATGTACTTGGTTAAGATAAAAGAAATAACTTGAAAACACCACTTAGTTCAAGTTAGGATAAAATCAAACAAATTTCTTAGGGTTAAAATTATTCCCTGGGATGAGTTAAGCACAGAGAGGTGGTATTCTATTTCCAGATTTCCTCTCTCCCCTCAATATGAGATCATACCCATCATACCCTGCAAGAATCTCAGTGATTATATCTAAACCTATTAATTATATTATATAAAGAAAAATGACACAAGAACCCTAATTTCTCATGATAGGCATATGATAAATCAGGAAAATATGCTGATGTCAATTTTGTCTTCCACAGTATCCTTATTGTTTAAGATTTCAAACGGACAAAATAAACATTTCCCAGGAATCAAATCAATTGGGCAATAAAGTACATTCTTTGAAACTTTTATTTGCATCATTCATACAAGAATGGTTCCAGAGAATAAGTTTGTGATTGCAATCAAGAGAAATCTGATGCATCTCTCCCACATTGTTGTTAATCGTTATATTTACTCATTAGAGAAAAAAATCAAGGCACCAAAACAATGAAAATATAAGCAAAAATGATTGCCATAGGACAACCTTTAAAATATCCTTTAGTCTACCGAGGACAAGTGACATGAGAGTCTCAAACTTTAACAAAGTTAATAATTATGGAGTTTTAAAAGGCAAAGCAGCAGTATAAACAAGGCAGTTTATCAGCAACATGTTAATATTCTAATAATGCTAGGTGCAGTGCAGTGGTGTCTCTATTCACAAACTTGATTCATTCCATGATTCTGAGGAGGATGGGTGCATTAGTGTTCATATGGGAACATGGCCTTGGTCTTGTTCATCATGTCATAAGGAATTTGCCACCAGAAGCCAAATTTTGCCAATTGCTTCTATTTGCTAACTGAATTGTTTACAAAAAGGAGTATTTGTGAACCAAGGTACTACTATATTTATTTCAATATATTGCACATAATTTGTTAGAAATTTTAAAATGCTGGATTTAACATTTTCTAATATATCAATTTTATAGTAGCTAGAATAAGATTGAGCATTAAAATTAAAACAGAACCATAACCAGCTATGAAATGTTATCTCACTGACAGCACATATAAAGATAGCCATTTTCAGAGTACTGAGAATTACTCTGACAATTTGTTTTCCACAATGGAAATTAAAACTTTCTTTACAACAAATTTATTGTACAAACAACAGATAAAGAAAACTGTATTTCTCCTTCAGGTACACTACCTCTACTCAATTAAAACCCAACAGTATAATTTGTTGAGGTAATTGATTATCTAATAATCTTGGAATATTAAATATTAAAAACTATAAGATCCAGAATGTTACTATTACCTGAAAAATGTGAACATCTTTATAAAAAATATGTGACATATGCATAAGAATATTTCAAGTCACATGATCATCTTTAATAACATTCAATAGTCATTCATAATACATAATAGAAACACTATAACCACTGTAGTCTGTTTATAAATTTAACCATAAATTAATATTTTGTGTTTTGTCTTCAATTATTCTATGATGTATTTTGTGGTATAATTAAAACATAACTATAGGAATATAAATTCTAAATTTTTATTAAATTTTGACATTTGTAGTCACATTTAACTTCATGACAGGGATACATCCTGAGATGCACACTGTTAACTGATTTTTGTGATTATGCAAACATTATAGACTATATGTACAAATCTAATCTGTGATGAGGTTTCTAGTTACTATAATCTATAGCATCATCGTCATAAATGTGGTCTGTCCTTGAAAATCACTAATACCATGTATAACTGTATGTTTCAAGTATATGTGTCATCATCACCATTACTATTTTATTTCTAAAATCTTCATTCTGCATTTATATTTCCAAATTTTGGATTTTAAATTATAAAAACACACAGAGGTATAATGGAAAGGTCTCACATCACCTAATAGTAAAATTTTGTGAGTCTTTGAAATTCACATCAATATCTTCAAATCTACCATATTGGGATTATTTGTGTAGCAGAAATGTATAAAAATTACAAATCAGAGTATGATTTTTTTCTCCCATTGGGAGAGGTAGTTTTTTCAGTATCTACTCATATATCACTGCAAAGAAAGAGATAGATATTTAATATGTATTCCTCCCCTGGCCAGAACTTGTAATCATTGTACATTACATGGATTAAAAAAAAATTTTGTAGATGTTATTAAGATTATGGATTTAAAACAGAGGATTTATTTTATATTATTCAAGTAAACAAAATCTAATGCCATAAACCATTATAAACGGAATTTTTTCAGGCTCTGAGACAGAAGAAGTTTATAGAGATATTTGAATTTTGAAATATACTTTACTTATTGTGGTTAGCACAGAAAATTAATGGTGTGATATTAGGTTTTGTATTGTGGGAAGTGTGTAGGAGCTGAGAATAATCCTGGACCAGAGAGGGGAACATCAGTCCTACAACCACATGGAACTGAATTCTGCCAACAATCTCAATGAAACTGAAATTGAAATTTTTCCAAGAGGTCCCTGATAAAAGCCTGACCACTGATGGCTTTATTTTAGTTAGCAAGACCAAGAACAAAGCAATCACTTGAGCCCTCGAGGACTTCTAGCCTAAGAATTCTGAGACAATATATTTGCCTTCCAAATGGCTAAGTTTGTTGGAATTTGTTAAGGAACAAACAGAAGACAAATACACTTACTTATGTACTTCATGATCTAATCTAATTCAAATATTTATTTTTAAAATATAAAAGTTTAAATAATTGCATATAATCATTCCTCAGCTGTTATGCTCTTTATTCTCCTTAGTTTTACTAATTTAGAATTCATAGTCTTAAATTAGCATTGAATCTCAATTATATCTTAAGATATATTTTATTAAATGAAAAATATTTTAATGAAAATAATGTTTAAAGCATATACAAGTGTTCAATTAATAAAGTGCTTATCTCACTTCAGTAAGAATGACTATTGTCAAAAAAGACTGAAGACGAAGTGTTGGGAAGATGTGCAGAAGAGGGAGGAACATTTGTATACTGTTGGTGGAAATGTAAATTTGTGTACCCATTATGGAAAGCAATTCTGAAGCTCCTCCAAAAAAGTTAAATATAGACCTACTGTATGGTTCAGGTATTCCAATACTAGGTATATTCTCAAAGGAAATGAAATTAATCTGTTGAAGAGATATCTACCCTCCTTTGTTTATTGCATCATTATTTACAGTAGCTAAGGAATGAGAAAACTCTAAGCATCCATCAACTGATAAATAGATGAAGAAAGTGTAGTTTACACAATATGTTACTGTTCATCCATAAACAGAGTTGAAATCCTGGCATTCCTACAACGTGGATTGAACTGGAGATCATCATGTTAAGTGAAACAAGCCAGGTATAGAAAGAAAACTACTCAACAATCTCATTCATATGTATAATACTAAGAGTAGATGTAGGTTATCAGAGGCTTGAGGGGGTAAAGGAAAAGGAGGGAGGGGAGCAGTTGATCAATGAGTATTAAGTTAATAGATTACAACAGTATATTTCAAAAAGCTGTTTGGGGTCAATACATTTTCTGTTTGTTAAACATTACTTAAAATGCTTAAATTCTATTTTAAAAACTCCTAACAGTCTTCTCAAACCATCTCTAAACAGTTATTACCTGAAGACACTTAATATTAGTTACCGCAGAGTATTAAGAATGCTTCTGTCTGGTGGATCTCTGAATGAATACATAGATAGGTCAATACTAATAAATTAAGAATTATTATTAGGGAAATATGTTAAGAAAATCTAGGCTAAGTTAATATTAGTAAGTACAGTTAAAAGTTTTTAACAAAATTCAAATATTCAGAACAATGAATTCAAAAACAGACTTTTGAAGAATAACAGATTTTATTTAAATATCTTCACACAAAATGGACACTGATTCAGATTTCTAACCTTCTAGAAGATAGATCAAAAGAAGATGTATTCTTCTGTCCCGCCACTCCCTGCCCAGAGGAAGGGGCTTCTGGGCCACCATCCCTACCACCGCTCCCAGCCCCTGTCCCACCTCTCCCAGCTCAGAGGAGGTGATCCCTGTGGGAGCCAACAGCACCTCCCCACCCCCAAGTCGAAATGAGAAAACATGTAAATAAGTCTCAAAACCAGACTTACAGATCACCTACAGCAACCCCAAAGGGAAATGAGGTGGAACACTCTGATACTCAACAACCTGGACCCACTGAACTTGCAACAAAAGGGGATCTAGAAAAAAGTGAAATCAGAAATAATTTCTCAGATAACAGGAGAAATTGTGCTCCTAGTGCAAGACATGATTAATAATTCTAGAGAGGAGCTGAGGAACATGATGGAATCTCAACATAGGAAACAAATGGAATCCATAAAACAGATGCAAATAGATTTCCAGGAGATGAAAAGAAGATGTGTTTAGAATTCTTTGGGATTAGGGCATAATTTAAAAGATTACATATTATACAAATTAAAATCCATTTTAAAATGCTTTTAATATCTCAGTATATTTTCTTATGTATTGATATACACAGAGTGTTTAAGAGGAAATATTCCTTTAACAGGATGCAACTTTTTAAAAAAATAATTCAACATTAAAGTAAATGTTTAAAAAATGAGACCATATCACAACTTGATTCAGTGAAAGTTTTCTATTAACTAAAGAAATAAAATTTTCATTATTTGGGGTTTGGAGGGATAGTGATGAAGAAAAAATACAAATGTATAACAGTAACACTTTTTTCACAAAATGCTGTATATTTATATTTCTTCATTATTTAGGATAAATTTCCCATATACATGATTTGATGTCATAGATGATTAATATATATTTTATTTTGTATTTATTACTTGACATTTATCATTTTAAGTATATGATTTTATTGTTTGGGATAATAATGTTTACATTACAAAGAACAATCAACTCACAAACTTTTATGAAATAAAATTGTATATTTTTTATTTTTTAAAATGTTTATATTTGCCAGTACCTGTTTACAGTACATGATTACATTAATTGTAGGGAGTTAGTATATAGCACATCTTAATTTGTTTTAAATCTCCTTCCCCTCCTTTCTGTCCCCCCTGCCGTGTAACATGTTTAATGGTTCTCTACCCATTAACTGGTGCTTTGAAAAGCCACCATTTGTATCATTTCTCTTCTTGAGTTTCTATAGGCTTCTAAACTTGTTACGATTATTTTGCATTAACACATTATCCATTAGAATGAATTTTATTTAAAATTCTTTGACAGAAATGTTAAATAGTGATTTGAAATACTACATAGATTGTTAAATCCCTGCTTTTAACATGTTCACAAGCAACAGTCCCCACAGTCCTCTCTTCCGTGACAAGACCAAACAACCTAGATGATGCTAATCTAGAAGGACATTCACAGCTCATGAAAGAATCATCACTGCTAATCAAATCAGAGAGAAAACCCACTACTCTGCACCACTGGAGACATTTCATGTACTGAATATTTCATAAGAAGGGGCTCTTGCTGGAGAGGAAATTCTCAACAACTTCAGGTTGCGTGCAAATACTTACTTAAAGATTCTAGCACAGTCCAACTGGTATGCAGCAACAGCACCAGTGAGCCTGGAGTGATCTTTATAAATTATGGTAATTACTTGTGACATGATTCTTTCTAGGTCACAGCAGATTGCCTTGGCCCCTCTTGTTTTGCCAGCAGTTCCCCTACTTGAATGATTAAGTGGACAGGGTGCCACAGGAAACCAGATGCAAACACAATGACAATTGTCTCTTTTGACTGCCTAAAACTGAACTCAATTGTTCAGATGCACAAACATCAGAACACAATCAAAGGCTGATACTAAGCCTTTGAGTCAGGAGAATTGGTGTGAGTGTAGGAATTGAAAGCCTTGAAAAGGCTCTGTCAGTTTATCAAAACTTGTAAAATCAATTTTTCTTTATACCGACACACAATTCTCCACTAGATTTTTCCCTACACATTTCAAGAAAAATTTTGCCTCTACCTGCATATAAATAAAAAATATTCAAAGATTCAAAGAGAACAAAATGATTATTTTTATTGTTTAAAAATTCTCATAGTGGTCCAGGCATTTAGCTCAGTGGTTTTGGTGCCTGCCTCGCAAGCGCCAGGTCCTGAGTTCGATCCCCAGAACAAAAAAAATAAAAAATAAAAAAATAAAAATAAAAATAAAAATTCTCATAGTAATACAAAGTTAAAATACCAAGAATTCAACAGAAAAGAAGCACTCTAAATAAAAAAGTTATGTTTGATAAAGAAATTAATTTATATAAATATTAACCAAGCAATTCACACTTTATTGCTGACCTTCAATACCAAGCTATTTTTGATACCTTCTGATTTCTGAGAAATTTCATTTCTTTTTTCATAATCTTAGTGATGTCCCTCTGTTCCAATACTACTGAAAGTCACCTACAAATTCTTTAATACTAAACAAGTCAATTATACTTCAGTTTTGATATATGATAAAACCTCGGTTTGCAAGCATAACTCTATCAAAGTGAACCTCCCCATACAAAATAATGTATTCATATAAAACATTCATATAAAAATGATTACAATACTTTAATATAATATAAAATAATAAAATACAAAATATAAAGAAAAATAAACAAATTAACCCACATTTAATTTTGAAAACCTTTGTGGCTGGTGTAAATAAGTCAATAGAGGAAAGGGTTATTGTGTAGAATGACTTTAACTATCACTATCCACTGCTATCTACTGGCCCAATGGAATCAATCTCTTTTTGTTGCAACTTTAACAAAGAGCCTATCCAATGACTCTTGCTTTTGCCTCCTTTTGAGTATTTTGGAGAATGTGACATTGCCTTGTCATTAAATAGATTCATCACTTGCGCTACTGCAGCCTTATTCAGGTGGTGCTTTTCTACAAAATTTTGCACTGTTTCCAAGATTTTACATATCTTCATTTCATTTGAAGTGAAGAGTTCCTCTGCTTTTTTTCTCCTCCTCCCCTGCATATGAGATCTCCTTCACAAAACTCTTGCTGTTGGGAGAGGATCACCCATAGTCAGCCCTCAGCGAGATGTGATCATGTCAAAAATCAAGTAAATGAATGTGCCTGAGGTTATTTCTGCATCTTCTACTCTGTTCCATTTTTCCACTTGTCTATTGCTGTGCCTGTACCATGCTGGTTTTATAACTGTAGCTTTGAAATGCAACTTCAAATTGAGTATTGTGATGCTTCCTGCATTTCTCTTGTTGCACAGGGTTGCTTTTGCTATTATGGGTCTCTACCACTTCCATATGGATCTTATTATGGTTTTCTCTTGTTCTGTTAGGAGTGCTATTGGTATTTTGATTCAGACTGTGTTAAATCTGCATATTAGTTTTGGGAGTATGGCAATTTTTATTATATTGGTTCTGCCTATCAAGTGTTTTGCAGCAGACAAGGGTCCCAATGAGGTCAAATATGCATATCACACAAAATTATTTAAAAGGTCATCTGTGGAAATGATTCAGAGAATTTCCACAGTATCAAAAATTAAGAATAAGAATCTCATAGATGAAAAAGGCTCAGCTTTTCATCATTCTTTAAATTCAAGGAGCAGAGATTGATGCTAGACGAGATGGGGCATGTTCAGGGTGGTATAGCTGTAGCAGAGATTGATATTAGAAAAGTACTTGACCAACAGGGAACAGTCAGAAGATGTTGTCACTCTTGTTCTGTATATATTTATCTCCCTTGGAAAATAATTTTATGGTCACTTCCTAGGGAAATAAGTTACAAGGAGATCTTATATGACAAATTGACTCTACCATTCTAATATCCCTATGATATTAATTGTGTTTCTTTCTCTAAAATATACCAGGAAATTAATGTCATTGCATTGCTATTGGTATAGGCCAACCTTTGTTTTAGGTTGCATTGAGTTAACTATTAGAATCATCTTTAGTCCCTTCAAATTATGTTTAAAATGAAGATTTTAGTTATGGCTGTCCACATCACTATATTTATCTTTACACACTTTTATGTTCCTTCTATTTTGATTACACACTCTTGCAATCCATTCTCACACCTATTTTCCACATTTCTACAAGTATAATTTAACTTGCATAGTTTTCTTGGCATCCACTTTTCTTTCTTTTAGGTTATGTTTTGTAACAGATTAGAAACAAAGAGAAGTGAAGTGTTAGTCTTTTATTATATTCAACAGTTCTTTATAAGGCAACTACTTCAGATCAGACCCTTATAGGTTCTAAGAACAGGGGAAATTTTCTTCTTCAGCCATGGAAGAATGTATGTTGCTAGTAGCAAAGGAGGATTATCAAAGCTCAGGGCTTTAGTATCGCCTGCTTCATCTGATTTTATGAATATGTTATGACTCCAAATCTTAGCATCACACTTCTTTCCAAAGTTTTGACTTTCAAAATAAGAGAACTTGTGAAATTGGAAATTCATTTTTTTGATATGCCATCCACTGTGGTGAATGAATTTCAGACATAGTTCTCAGAAATGTTCTTGATCTACAGGAGATAATTATTTTATTCTTTTAGTTATGTGTTTTTATGTCTGTTACTGAAACTTTTTAGTTTATTATGCAAATCTTGATCTTCAGATTTAAAGCACTAATTTATTTTGCTTTATACCTAGGTTCTTCAACAAACTTAAAAGTCATCAAAAATTATATTCTCTAATTTTATAATCTATATCATGTGAAAAAAATATCTGGTCATATGATGCCTTACCTTCTTACATGGATTTGGATGTGGTGAATGAATTTCAGACATAGTTCTCAGAAACGTTCTCAATCTACAGGAGATAATTATTTTATTCTTTTAATCCATATGGATTATATACTAATATGACTGCAGGGTTTCTTATCTTGTTAAGCTACTATAACAAAAAATTAGATATTTGGATTTAGTATCTACTCTAATAAAAGTTTCTAAAAATATATCCTGGAGATGGTCTTCTTCATTGTTCATACTAATGACTTATACAAAGGCCTGGGGTACATGGCAATAAGATACCGAAAGGGTACAGAACAAACACAAACACTTTGTGTGACAGCATAAATAAAAGTACAAACAGACAAGTAAACACAGAAACCAAACACTGTTTAAAGATGTTAGGACAAATAAAAACAAATAATATTAAATACTACAAAGATTAACATAAACATCATTTTGTTTATAATAGTACACTATATATATTTAGAGTTATGTCTAGGGAGACCTATTTCTGTAAGAGTTAGTTGGTTAATGACTTTCTGGAGTATGACAATGTTATTAAACACCTATTTTTAACTATTTGTCTGAATATTACAGGAAAATTTACCAGAGTTATCTTGGGTATCTGGTAGCCTCAACTAGCAACAGGAAAACAACATCCCAGGGATTCCTGTGGTTAATCTATGCACCAGGGTGGACCATCCTGAAATGGACACGTCCATTTCTAATTAGATAAGGATTATTTTTAATTTACCTTTCTACTTCAAGCTGTTACATGACAATCAGAGGCTTGTTATCCATTGCATTGTTTCCTTCATTGCCTACTTTTTAGATCAATAGAAGATACAAGGCTAAGTATTTTGCATTTCTTAGGAAGAATCAACCCAAATTTTCTTGGAGTTCTACTAACTGATATATAGTTTAGATACACAATAATTGTCTATTTTATTTGGGTTGATATTGCAAAACAGCACAAACTGGGTGGTTGATACACTGTTACACAACAGAATTTTTTTTTTTTGATACTGAGGATCGAACTCGGGACCTTGCACTTGCAAGGCAGGCGCCAGAACCACTGAGCCAAATCCCCTGCCTACGTAACAGAAATTTAACATCTCACAGTTTTGAGGCTGGAAAGTCTGAGGACAAGAAAGCAGAGATACCCCTGTCTTGCAAAGATCATTTCATGTTTCATAGGAAGCTGTCCTTCAGTATGTTCTCATATGATGGAAGGGGCAAGGGAACTCTCTGGGTTTCTTTCATGAAGACGATTCCTACTCATGACCCATTCACATCCCAAACGTCCCACCTTCAGATATCATCACCTTGGGTGTGAGATTTTTGACATATGAACTGAGGGAGGGGGTAGTCCCAAACACTCAAACCATAGTACTAATCAAAAGCATAATCACCCCAGGTCCAGTGGCACACACTGATAATCTCAACACTAAGGTAGGCTGAGGCAGAAGGATCAGAGGTTTGAAGTCAGGCTGGGCAACTTAGGGAGAACTTGTCTCAAAATAAAAGATAAAAATTGTCTGAAGATGTAGCTGCATGCTAGTGTGCCTGTATCAATCCCAGTATCTCTCTCTCTCTCTCTCACACACACACACACACACACACACACACACCATAAACTAAATAGTTTTACTCTTTCCAAGGGGAAGATATATTAATATTATGTCTGAAAATTTCTTAAGACAATAACATAATGCATTCATATTTTTCTCCTGTTCGGTAAAATGATTATGAACAGAAAAAAGAACTTTCCTTATACCATGTTATAAAGTGCCACTTAGAATTAGAACTGAAGATATACCTTAACCTACTTTTTTATTCAATTCTGTCTCTATGACTGCATCATTTTCTAGAACTAAAAGTAAGATACAGTTTGAAAAGAACTTTCTCATCCCTATTAACCTTTCTCATGCTATGTCAGTGTGTAAGAAATTTAAAAGACAAGCAATTTTTTTTTTCTGGAAGCTATTTGCAAATAATACTGACATAATATAGGAGAACATAAAACAGAATAGCAGATTTAACATTTCCTGGGACAGGTAGTGTTTTATTATCAGGACAATTTTATAATTTAAGAGTATACTTTACACATACACATAACATACACATATATAACAGATCTTATATTCTCCCTGTAGAGATTTTCAATAAAGCCAAATAAAGTTGCATTTTACTCAATTTGTAAGTTAAGTAACATATTACTTCCATGTACACTATCAGTCTATCCATTTAAATGTTAAAGATTTTAATAATATGGAAGTTATGAAGTCTATACAAATTCAATATGAAAACCATCTTTTTCATTGATGTTTCCAATCCCTCTCTATACTCCTTAAAGTTAAATGGGGTGTAAATATATGGATAGATAGATAGAGAGATAGATATATTTACCTACAATTAATTTGTGAATTTTCTCCTAGCAAATAAATGCTCTTTAAATTCATCATTTTAAAAGACCAATGATACATTGAAAACAATAAAAAACCTAAAACATCTCCCAAGAATTTATCATCCTAAACCACTATTGTATATTATAAAATATATGAAATGTTTTGCTAGTCATGTAGATCTAAATTTTGTGAATTGTTGTACAGCAAATAAGAAAATATCATCTGCTTTTACTTATGGAAGGAGAAGCCAGTTTAATTTAAGGGTAACATTGTATCCAATAAATCAGACTATAATCCACTTCCCTTTTTTGCATCTATTCTTTTCAGTGACATATGTTTGTCAAATTCATAAATCACACCTTTAATAACTTTCATTATCATATTTTCATTTCTCCTATCTAAAAATTTAAAGGATTCTTTATTTTGGTGGGTTTTCTTGTCTTTTTAAATTGTAGCCATACTTTTGATAAGGTCTGTTATGTCTCTACATAGTATTCAAAATTTGCCTATTGGATCTTTACAAAATTTTCATGTGTGGCTGAACCACTAAAGACCATGTTGGATTCACTGTCTGCCTTATTCTTTGGTTTCTCCTTTCATGAATTGCAGGTCAACACGTGCATTAACTGTTAAAACAGTTGTGGAAATTCTGACCTGTGAACTGAAGATGATCTTGATATGAGCCTCTATAAAATTATATTTCTCTCTTATCTCAGACCCCATATATGCCCATATCCTGGATATTTAAATGGTTGAAAATAAATGGCAATGATCTTAGAATATATTTTGATGTTCTGAAATAAGCATAGTTTTATAAAATAATCTCAAGAAAGAAATGTTTTATAAAGACCTTATACTCTTTTGTGTAATAATCTTGTGTTACAATACTAGTCAGAAAGACTAAAATAGTTTCCAGAAAGACATCTAACTACGATTATTTATTCTGCTGTTGAATATTACCTATATTTCTACTTATTTCTATATATAATGATATAATTATTTTTGTTATGTAGTCTTTGAGGGCAGAAGTTTGGTCTCACTGTATCTTTTTATATATAAAGTATGCTCCATATAATAGTTTATTTATTAATATTTTCTACTTGCATTATTATTCAAATCTCAGAGACCAAAGGAGATAAAGTTATAAAGGTGATAACTAGGAAACACACATACACACAAAGTATTTCCTGTTTAACTACCTACAAACAGACAGACAAATGTAATAAACTGTCGTTGGTCTCCAATGTGATTTGAAAAGATGTCCAAAGAGTTGTTTCATCATGGAAACTGTCAAGGGGCATCATAAGTATTTTTTTGTAGATCTTTTTACTTGTACATGTAGAAAGACTTTTCTGTTTAGTGTAAATTTTTTAAAATTTGATCATTTTATTAACATTTTAAAATACTATATCAATGATTTTTATTACAAATCTATTTCTATGTCTTATGCAAAGGAAACTAATTTATAAATTGGAAAACAATGAATTTTCTTATGTTGACACTTAGCTTGCTTAATTATGCTTTTCTTTCTTCCAAAGGGGTTTTGTGATATCATTGGTTTTATTACACTTAACTCATTTGGAATGAAATAACTGAATTTTATTTCTTTCTTTCCATATGCAACATTGATAGGAACAGAAAAGTTTACAAAAGTCATGGGTTTTTTTTGTTTGTCAGTCTGTTTGGTTTGGTTTGGTTTGTGGCTTTTTTTTTCATCTTGAGAAGAGTATCATTTGTTAGTAATATATAGCTTATGTGTGTTGGAAACATTTGTTAAATTTTAGATGCTTTAGTAACACTCGGGATTGAGGTGCAGCTCAAGGGTGGAACATCAGCATAACATGTAAAAGGTTCTAAATTTAATCCTCAACATTAAAAAAAACACTGATACTTTCATTCATTTTAAATTTTTGAACTTAATTTTCTTAGATAAAATTGTGCTGTTCCAAGGAAAGTAAATGATAAGGTTGTCAAAATTACAGTCACAGAAATGACAACTTGTAAATTATTAAGTGTTTATTGTCATGAGACTTTGAGTTAGTCAACATATTCTAAATCCATTGGGATGGTTCCATAAAGGTGAATCCAAATTAAAAACAAAAACAAAAACAAAAAAGATTACATTTTCAAAATAAAGGAAATTGGTGATTTCCCCCTACTACTTCCTTTTTTTGGAGTATTTAATTTAGAAATATGTGCCTAAAAGTCCTTTGTCTCTTTGGAATTTATATAACTCTTTTTAAAAAATGTAAATGCATATCTCATCATCTTTTTGACCAAGAAATTATTTTCTCATGAACCTCTCTTTGAAATATTCTCATTAAGTAAGATAGTGCTCCTATTTCAGTTTCTGTAGGAGGAAGAGCATAATTTTCAGGGTCCGCTTGGTCCAAGTTGCAAGATTACTTTCTGATATGAAGATGAGCAGCTTACTGTTCCTGTCGACAAAGATAATTAGCTAATACAAAGGGTCATTCTAATTGCTGAGTAAACGTATGATGCACTATAAGTTTTTGATAAATTGTATGTGAAAAATCCTTTTCTTTGAGGACTGGTTATTCTTTACCATGAGATCATATATAATATTGTTTGTATCTACATAGCTATTTAAAAAAGAGTGAAATTTCTTTCTCTCTTTGAAGTCTCTGGCAGATTGCTTTGACGTGCATGACATTCTGATTTAACGTTTAGTCCAAAAGAAAGCTTTCAGTTTTTCATTTCTCTAAGAGTCCACAGTATACAGTGCAATTTAAAAACATTTACCTTTTGAGCTGGATCACTAAATATTCAGTGACTTTTTATAAATCTAAGTTATAAAATTTTTTTCTAGATATTGGAAATATACTATAATATAGAAAATTCCATGAAGCTGCAATTCATTTTTACTTTTCTGAAATTAATTCTCAAATAATACATTAGTTTCAGATAATTTAAATTTCTGTCATTCTGAAAAAAAAACAGATGCATGTACTTTACAATTAGTCTGCAATCATGTTAAAAGTAGTGGCAGTTGAGCCCAGGGTTTAAAAAATCACCCCAAGTTCATTTAACCTCAGTTAGAAGCAAACTGTAGGTATTTTCTAGGCATTGTAGACTGAAAAACAAAACAAAACACAATGCTTTTAAAATCAGAAATTTTGCAATATTGAATCTGTTTATTTGCAATTTGCAAAGAATATCCTCACATTTATTACTTGGCTGTGGGGTACAGCATTGTTATTTATTTTATTCAAAATCACACAACCGTATGGCCAGATTATTTGAATTATTTTAATTTCTTGTAATTTAGATTCTCCATGTTTCATCAAAGGAAATATATTAATAATTCTTAGAATACAGTAAGAGATTTTATTTTGATTTTCTTCATATGATGTTTTGTACTGTAATTACATAAAAATCTATAGCATGTCAGAAGACTAAGTTTAGAGGACAAAAGAATGAAAAATAAATATTAAGTTTATATTTGTATTTTTCATGATAATTCATATGAGCTTTCTTCTTTCTCTCTCTACTTCCTCCTCAGAGTATCAGAAAGTAAGCTACTCATTTTATAAAATGCAATGCTTTAGAATAGTTTTTAATAATTGTTTTTAATTCTGTAAGTTATTATCATATATACTATTTTTGAAAACTTTAACTTCTTTAAAAATAGTCAAAGAAATACTTAGCATTTGAAACTCAATTCTAGTTTCAAAACAACTCCAGTTTAGATGTTAACTCAATATATAATAAAAATTATAAATTTTAGTCCTTTTAAAATAAAAATAAACTATTTTGATTTTATTTTTTGCCTAGTCAGTGTGTTACTTATAGTTTTTCTCAAAAAAATTTTTTGCAACATTATATCTGTACATCTTTAGTGGGTACATTATGTTAATTTGATATGGTGCAATGTTTGGTAATCAAATAGGAATGATAAGTATTTCTTTCTCTTCAAGCATTAAACAATTTTATTTGTGGGGATTTCAAGAAAGAAATAAAGATCATCCAAATTGGAAAGGAAGAAGTTAAATTATCTAAGTATAGAGTTGACATGATTTCAAATGTAAAATAAGCTAAATATTACAGCAATGACTATTTGAATTTATGCCCAAATTCATTTAAGTTGCAAGATGCAAAATCAATACAGAAAAGCAACATTTTTATGTATCAATAGTAAACTTGTTGAATAAGAAATTTAAAAAGCAATCCCATTTACAATAGCTTTTCTAACACACTTTGTCTCTTTCTAGAAAAATTTTTCTGAACTCAGACAAGAGATACTAACTATATTTCTTAAAGTAACAAAAATATCATTTGTCTATAAAAACTATGCTTTTGGGAAAGTTGCAATTTAATCTCAGTTTTCTGTTCACAGTGAATAAGTAATCAATCATAGCTAACAAAAGCAGTATGTAAAGACATCTATTTTGTATTCCTTACATTGAATTAAAGAGAAAAACACATTTGAGAAACCCTGAATTTGTAAATAACTTCAAATCCTAAATATCTCTGATAAATTGTCCTAAAGAGTAATATTTCTTGATTTTCTTGACCTCCTATAAAGAGAATAAAGTTAGCTATATTCATGCTTCAGATTCTATTTCAATCCTCCCCAAATTTGACATTCAACTTTACATTTAAAATAAAAACATTTTCTCAAATACTTTTATTTTGTAATCCTTTACTTCCTCATAATTAAGCCACCAGAATTGTGTTTCTATATCCATTATTCAAAAATAAACTTATTACATGGGTTTCTGAGAATTCTGCTACTTTGTGGACTTTGTCCAAGCAGTAGAGTTTGAAGTCATTGTTTGGAGTGACCACCTTTAAACATTTACATACAAATATTTAATGGTCATTTCATTCATTTTCTGGAGCGACTTAATTTTTTAAAATTTTACACTCCAAATTTTATAGGTGCAATTTGAATAATCTACTTCCAAATAATATTTACAGGAAAAGAATTTATGGCCTCATATTTTGGGTGAAGAACTTTTATGCAATTTTTTCTGAACTTTTGGATTGGATATTTAACACTATGGTGTGTGTTTGTGTGTGTGTGTGTGTGTGAGAGAGAGAGAGAGAGTGGGTGTGTATGTGTATTTGTGTACATACTTATAGTTGAAATTTAAAATACTACATATTTAAAAGTAAATATTAGTTTAAAATTAAATGTTTGTGATTGCATTTGTTTAGCAATAATTTTCAACGCAAGTAATTGTATAGGGATTGTGATTTTCTAGTGGTCTTGTGCATATGCGTACATGTGGACATTGCTTGTTTGTGTTTGTGTGTGGTTATGTGCGTTCAAAGAACACAAATCAAATTGAAATCTCTGGTTTAAATTTGTCTAAACTTTACATTGTCATTCACATCCCTTAATTAAAAAAAAATATTCCTACAAGCATAATGCTTCTGTTCTTTAAACGCATTCTAATCAAGGTCATAGGGTTACTTTCATAGTCCTAGAGTTGAAAGATAAACAACTTTTAGAGTTGTTTCTAAACCTTTAGCCAGTATTAATTTGAATAATATATAAACCAAATTCTATATTATATTTTTCTACAGTTTTCTTGATCAATGTATCTTGCTAAATGGATATTACTCAAATGTTTATTTTATTCCTCTGGAAAGTTTGATACCCATTTGCTTTTTTTAAAAAATTACTTTAAAATGTATGGCTCTGTCTGTGCCTTCAAATATAGTACTTACATCTTTATGCATGGCTATGAATAATTACAGTGACCATCCAAGTTACTTTACATTCATTCACATTTGAGAAAGGTAAAAATAAAGTGATCGTGAAATGGTATCTAAACTGTGTCCTTTTCCTGAAATTGGGTTTTTCTCATCTCTGCTTAGTTATCTTGCTCTTCTGCAATATAATTATTCTTCAATAATTCAAAGGACAGTGTACTAGAAACTCATTCTAGTAATCTATGTAATGTAGTCTATTTTTAATTTTTCTTTATATTTTCTACTTTAAAAACACTGAGCCATCCGTTGTGTTTTAAACACTTTTTAACAGGTTCTGCTTTTGGCAAAATCATCAGTTACAGTCCTCTAAGCTACATGTTATTATAAAAATTGCTCTAAATTAAACAATTAATTAATGGAGATTGAAAACATTTCTCAATCATTTATTTGGGACTTTATAAAGTTATCTGTGACATTTCATGGGCTTTATACGACTCACATAATATTGAATGGTTGTTTTTAATGACTATAATGATGATTTATGATCTCAAACTGTTTATTAAAATCCATCACGGACGTCTGTTCTAATGATTACTAGTTAGTTGTTAGTATGAATATGTGTATGTACCTCTTATTACAGGGGACTGTAGATACATTATGAACAGATAATAATCTTGGCAAAAGAGGTTTATTACATATCATTGCAGAAATTCTCCTCTTTACTGTATTTTTACTAAAGCAACTACTTTCAATTTAGTAAAGAAGATTAGAAATAAAATAAAAATGAAAGAACAACAAAGAATGTTAATTTGATGTTTTTTTCTAAGAAAAAATTTCTATGAAAAAGTTTAATATGAAAAATCAATGGTGTGAAATGATAGATTTTTACAAAACATTTGTCATAGTTGTCGATTTGGTAATAATCTATGGGTCATTTCTAAGACTAACATGGGGGTTTTATGAAAAATAAAAACATGTTTTTATTTTTCATGTTTAGTGATAAAGATTTCAAAATGTATAATTTTTTTAAATATAAAAGTTCAATTCGACTGATCAGAGCTAAATTTGAAAATAGTTAAAATATTTAGTATCATTTGTAAATGTTATTTTTATTCCTTATGTTTATCTCAAATAACTTCAAACAAATTTATTTCTTATATGGAATCACAAAAGGCAATTTAACCATGAAATAGATGACTTTGGAAGGATCAGAGTCAAAAGTAAAAATATTTCCCCTTGAGGATACTTACAGTATATGGAGTTTTAAGTTAAATTGGACTTTTTATACAGGATGATAGTAGATTATCCAATGCCATTTTGAATAACTTTTAGAGAGATTATGACACTATTTTAGTAAACATAACGTATCTTGGTTGCTTATCTTGATCTAGACACTGTATGATGAATAGTAATAGTTACCATTTATCTTCATTTTGACTTTATAAATGCTGATATTAGAGATATTCTATTTATAGTTTTAATAAAGGTCCAATGCACTTATAACACTTCATTGGTTGCACATTTAATTCTCAGAAAAAGTGTTAAGTCTTTTTTATTGATTCACAGGGTAAGCGATTTTATTTTTTTGTTTTCATACTTTCACCTACAACCCTAGGATCCATTAGGGCACTACAATAGCAAGGTGTAGACACATCAACTACAAAGAAATAGAACTAAAATGACACTGTCTCCAGCTAGGGATGCATTAATAGACCTGAGAATTCAAACATAGAAAAGGCAATATTTTCCTGATGGGAAGTGATGTTCTCAAGAGAACCATCTCAGACTGAGGAACATGATATGAAAATCAATAAAGGACCTATTGTGCTACTGATGTGTCCGGTAAGTGTCATTTTATATCTTGATAGCGGATCTCTAAAGGAAGTTAAAGCTACTTTGCTCATAGTAATTGGATGAATCCTCTTTTACCAGTGGTCTATTTTGCTGTTCAACCCAAAAGTAAAATATACTGTGGGGTGCAGTTTGAAATGAGATATCATGAAAATAAATACAAAAACCAATAGGGCTTTCACAGATATTATATAGGAATTACTGATGTTTTCCATTCTCAAAATTTCAATAATTACACATGACTTAAACATAGCTGTAAATACAGAGCTAATTGACAGAAATTGTGGTTAGGAAACATCAAATTGATTAACCAAAGAAGAAACTTAAAAGCCATCATTGCAAATATCAGAATGATTTGCAGAAATCAAATAGCTAATTTCAAAGATTTAATTTCATAAATATGCATTGTATTAGGGTTGAGAGAGTTATATGATTAGAAGTAATCTAGATATAAATTTCTGGGTTCTTTATCTTTATTGCTTGTGCTATTGAACTCCTTGTTTTCTCATATTGCTATAACTAGTCTGAGAATTCTACTGGAGCCATCTCAGTCTCCTACAAAGTCTTTTGAAATTTTATTATCATTTTCCCACAAGTATTTTTCTTTTATGAAAACTATTTTATTGTTTGAGTGTTACTATATGTTGTCTGAAAAAAACTGAATGGAGAAGAGTGGTTGAAATTTGAGTTTTATATTTGAAATTCTACCCTTTCAACTCTTTTTACTTTATTTCACCAAAATTTTGAAATACCCTGGTCCTTTAATTTGAATAGAAAACTTGATAAATTTTTAAACTGAATTTGAATGTTTACTTAATTGAAAATGAGCTTTGTTGTTTATGTTTGTGCAAAATTAGCCAGAATTTATTTATTTTATTTCACAAGCATTGTTTGTGAGATAAGCATATGAAAATCACTGTGCAGTACATTGAATGTCTAAAAAATGAGTGTGTGACTTCAAAGGTGCAAATAATTGTGCGAAATTTGGAAAGGTGGAAGTTAAGGGGACAAAGATGCTTTAATGAGGAAACAGAAGAAATTAGTACTAGTTGAATTACATATACTGTTTTTCAATGCATAATGCAATGCAAATGTTTTTGCTCATTTTCAAAACCTGAGCTCTTTTTTTTTTTACTGTCTAAATGAATATGCATATATTTACATTACTTAATTTTGACATAATGCAGCTGGTTAATTCAGATATTATATCTGCAGAATACATATAATATATGATACATCTTAAGCTCAAAACATCAACAAATGAAAAACAACTAGACTAAAAATGGGTAAATGTCATAAATACTTTTTCAAAGATATTAAAATGACCAAAATTATGTGAAAAAATGTTCACCATCACTGATTATTTGAGAAATGCAAATCAAAACTAGCTGATTTCACCTAACACCCTTTAGAATAGTTACTATAAAAGAAAATAACAAGTTTTGGTGAGGATGTGAAGTAACAACTACCCCTCAGTTGCTGGTAGGAATATAAAATGTTTTAGCCACTGCGGGAAACAGTATAACAGCTCCTCAAAGTACAAATGTAATTACTATACAATCAGTAATTTCATTTTTAAATATATAACCACAAACTGAAGCAGGATTTCAAAGAGATGTGTATACATCTATTTTCAGAACAGTCCTCTTCAAAAAAATTTAAATCATGTAAGCAGCCAAGGGCTCATTGGCAGAAGAATGATTAAGCAAAATATAATGCATACATGTGTATGTGTAAGGGAGAATACTCTGCACTTTTCTACAAAATGAGTAGCGCTTATTAGGTAAATGAAATAAATAAGTCACAAGTACACAAACACTAGTTGTTTCCAAGAATATGATTCCACTAGTGCATAATGATTAGAGTACAAAAAATAGAATAAAGACAATAAAATGGTGGTTAGCAGTGTCTGGGGGCAGAGAGGTGCAAGGAATATGTTATAACAGGTAGAGTTTCAATTTTAAAAGATGAAAAGTTCTGAAGATAAATAATGATTATATTTAGCATTCTGAATTCCCTTAACACTAAATAATAAACTTAAAAATGATTAAGGTAGTCAATTTTGTGCTGCATGAATTTTACCATAATAATATTGGAAATGCATACATACAGAGAGACAGACATAAAATTTGCTTCTAACTAGCCACCTTCATTATCTTGCATATAATATTTCCTTAAAATCAGAAAGTAAAAATGAAACATATCTTTGAGCTTTTCATTTCTGCTCTAGCTACAACTGGATTGTTATTTATGTGTCAATTTTAAATACACTTCCTTTTAATATAATTTTTATAAGCTGATGTTCAAAATATGACATATTCTGAGTTAAAACCTCCAACAATATAAGACTGTCTTTCAAAAATATACACATGTGAGAGCAAATGGAAAATCATCAGGAAATTTAGGTAATAATTCGAAGACTCAATCAACCAAATGAAAAGGATAGTGAGAATTGATTTCATATTAACATGTTAACAGTGATACAGTGATTGTCTCATTGGAAAAATTGATTTTTAGGAATGGCTTATGAACCCCTTTTAGGATTGTAATGAAAGGGCATATAAACATTTTTAAAATTAGTAAACTGACTAAATTCTATTAAGTAACAAACTTCTGGTGAAGCAAAAACCAGTCATTTTAATTTCCTAAGAATACTGGTTAGCAGTGACTGGCCAGCAAGGGGAAGAAGACTGTTTTATCTGATACTGTCTAATAAATGTCTAAATTCCACATACAAGCATACTAAAGATGGTAACAATGATGGATCCATCCCTGTTTTCCCAATAATCATGTGATTTAAGCAGAGAATTCTACTGCAGTTTTTATTTGGGGAGGTGTGTCTTGCACCTTTCTTGGTTCAGAAATTTCCATAGATCTTCCTGCACTTGAGACATATTTTACTTATTGCAAAATTGTTTGTTATTTTTAACTCTGTATTACAAAAACACTGCTTTTTGATTTCAGAAATCATACTACAAAATTAAAAATATATTTTTTCAGTTTTAAGAAGCATGCTTTCTTTCATGTTTATATCTATGAATTTGACATCTTTTCTACAGTTAATGGCAATTTATCACATTGTTACATTTCAGGAAATGATATATTTTTTTCTTGAATAGGGACACAATATCATGACTCCATATACTGTATAGCACCTTACATTTTGCATATGGAACTTAACTCTATTCATGGCACTTAAATACGATGGTGATTGTGTACTACTTATGTGGTGTTGAGCCACAGCTGTAGTTTCTGTAAATGATATGGAAGAGAGTGTACAAATATATGTACCAGTTCTATTGTAAATTTTTGTTGTTCTACCTGTTTGATCTAAATATTTTGTTTCCATTTCCTAAAACTGCATACTGCTAATAACTGTTTCTGGGAGCATAATTTTATCTGTATTTCTAAAAGAGTAGTTATTCTTAATTCTTCTTTCATATCTTTAGGATGAATTTCCAACTGCCAGCATAATCCACTCTGATCAAAGCAACATCTACAATTAACTTGAATTTCTGTTCACTTTTATATCCACTTCTATCTTCAGCAAAGTATATACATTTCTTCAATCATGAAGCATCCACACCATTGTAAATTTTGTGTTTTCCATTTATAAAGTGTCTTACACAATTATTTAACATGCTGTAACATCAATTGAGCTTCTTAAATGAATGAATATAAGGAATGGACAATAAAGAACTTGTTATTTACATACACCAATAACATCACACTAATTGACATTACTAATGACATTTCTAAAATTAATTTCACCTGCATAGATTTTTATAAAGATTCTTTTTTCAGTTTTCCTCTTCTGTGCTATTTGAATGTTAATGCAAAAAGATCAATTTTTTCTGAAACAAAATTTTATTTTAATTCTTGCCTTTACAAAAATTTTTCTATGATGCATTAGCAGTTCATATCTGTTTGACACGCTAATAACATCTTAGTCCTAGCCTTGGGAAAAGGCAAATTTTTCTCACAAAATGAGTTCGATGCTCTTTCAATACACTTTTGTCAATTATTATTCCCAACTTGTTAAGGTTTTGCTATGATTTCTTTAAACAGATTTTTTTTCTTTCATGTGTGATGCCCTCTAATTTCCCTCTAACTCAAAGTAGCTTTAGTATCATCTAGTAGCTTTTGAATGAATTTTCCTTGGTGTTTTATCTTTTTTTAAGATTCCTCTGAATATTTCATCATATTGTACATTTTGTCCTCAGGTTGTGAAACTCTGTCTTCACATTGGTCATTTTTGCTGTTTATGAATTCAATAGAAGGCTTTCTCTCTGGGATTCTATTTGTCACCTTTTCATGGAGTCTATTTCTTTGATAAATTTGTGATCTGTGTGTTGAATGTTCAGCTCTTCTGATTTCTTATTTACTTCTTCCATATCTGCATTGCTCATTTTGTCAGTTCCACTATCCTTTGAGTTATGTCATTTTTGAGCTCATTGAGTCCCATTGCTTCTTCTTTAATAATTTTGTGAAGTTTAGCTATATGATGTTTGATTACTCTCCATTGGTATCCTGTGGAACTTGATCGGAAGACTTGGGATTCTTTCAAAGGATTTTGTTACCTTGTTTTTAAAGTTACTGTTTGGTTTTTGGTTTTTGTCAAGTAGAATTCTTAACTGGTATCTATTTATTGAGGTTCGGTTTTTCCAGTGATGTATTTTTGGTTTTATTTGTCAGTAGGTATTGCTTATCCCTTCATTGTATGCAATTAACGACTTGAACCCTACTACTCTGTTGTAAGGAAAGAATCTCTATTGGTTATGATATTGTCAATAGATCTAAACATTCATATATCACACATATTAAAACTCATCATTAAACTTTCACTGACGCAGGTTATCTCACACTGTTATCAGCAGTTATTGTGGGTATTGGAGGCAGAAGGAAGGGGAAAAGGAGTGGAGTAACTAACTCAGTACAATGAGAAGGAGATCAGAGAAATGTCAGTAGATAAAAATATAGATAAAGAATCAGACTCTGTTGGAGTTATTTTCTACTTGGAGTAAAAGATTACTGTTGAGGGGGGTTTAAAGCTTATTTGTGGAGGTGAAGGTATATTACAGAAAGAGAAAGGTGTAATTAGAGATTAAAGGCTGCTCATGGTTGCTGAAACCTTTTGAAATACTTATGGTTAGTTTTGCTTGAATCTTCTAAGCATGATTCTGTTACGGTCTAATCCAACATGACCACGAACAGTACCATTCAAGATAAAGTGCTGACCTATGCTTATTATCTTTGTACATAAACAGACACGATATAAATATATAAATGGCATACATATATATATATGTCACATAAAGGTGAAGATGGGAGGGATGACAGGGTGACAGGTAAAAAACAGAAGAGCAAAGAGAGTAAAATAGGTAGGAAAGAAGATTAAAAAGAGAAAGGAAAGACCAAGAGAGAGTAAAATAAAGGGAAACTTGAAAAAAAGTTTAAAAACAAAGCAAAAGAAAAATAATATTGATATAATTCAATAATTTAAAAAATAAAATAAAAAGAGAATACAGAACTGTTTTGAATCTGAAAGTAAAGGAACAGCATGAGTTGGCTGAGGCAGAGAAATTCTGGAATATACTAGACAGAAGCCACTGGCCCTAGAATATGGAAAGAAGTACAGGACTCTCCTGATAGCAAGGGTAGCAGGAGTGACAGAACATGGGCAGAAGGCAACAGAAAACCTTTTCTTAGGAAAAATAGTTCATAGTCTCTTCTTCTGAAATTAAATGAGGTTGTTGGATCTTGGAACAAAGACAAAGGACTACAATTAACCACAACTAAGGCATAGTTTGCAACAAGGTGGACCCAAACAGCATGACAAGCTTAGCCCTTCCCAGGCAGGCATTAAAGCAGCCTGCATGCAGAGGAGAAATTGGCTTGGCTTCCTGCAAGTGGACTATGACTACAGCAAGAGGGAAATTTTGTGGATGCTTTGGACACAGGTTATATGGCATAGTGGCTACTACTAGTGGATACCTTGTGTGTTTTCTCACTTGTGTGTCTGTTCTGAGTTGTCTCCATTTATTCTTTTCTAATTTCTCTGACGTTTCTGTCACTTATTTATATAGATATGTGTTGTTTCCTGTAAAATATTATGAATTTTCCTGCTATTGAATTCCAGTTTAGTTCCCTTGTTGCATAAGAGCAAATGTTTTATATCTGAAATTTGTTAAGAATATATTCTATTTATTTCACTTAAGAGTATGGCAAGAATATGCATCCATTTAGCTATAAATGTCTCTAGTTTCTCATTATTTATGGCTGAGTAGTACTCCATTTTATAAAAAAGAAAAACCCACATCATCTTTATCCAGTTTCCAGTTGATTGGCACTTGAGGTGTTTCCAAGCTTTAGCTATTAGAAACTGTGCCACTATAAACATGGGTGCACATATATCGCTGTGGTATGATTCTTCTAATTCTTTGGGGAAGATACCGAGCAAGGGAATAGCTGGATCGAATGGGATCTCTAGTCCTAGTTCTTTGAGGTATCACCATACTGATTTCTACAGTGGTTGCACCAGTCTGCA
>NW_004624789.1:8817810-8831231 GCF_000247695.1 Heterocephalus glaber | reverse complement strand
GGAGGGGGTGAAGGGCGCACAGGTAATGGGGGAAAAATAAGAACTAAGATACATCATGTACAGGTACAAGCACCCAATGATAAATGTAAACGTATTGTCTATCTAAAATGTATCAATAAAAGAATTAAAAAGAAAAAAATAATATATTCTTTTTTTTTTTTTTTGGTACTGGGGATCGAACTCAGGTCCTTGCACTTGCGCAGCAGGCGGCGAAACTACTGAGCTAAATCCCGGGCCCCAAAAATAATATATTCTATGTTGGTGAATATTTCATGTAACCTTGGGACAAATATGTATTGCGGTTTTTTTTAATAGTATATTGGTTGGTATTCATTTAAGCTAGTTTAAATTGAGCTGCATTAAATCTATACTTATATTCTTCCTGAGGCACGGGATTAAGGCATGGCATGCTGACAGGGGAAGTGGGTGTGACCTATTGATCATAGTGTTCCAGGATACTTGAGCCGAACGTTTCCCAATGTTCTGCAAATGTAACCAGGCAGAGAGAGATATCTTCAATTATTCTCATAAGAACTTGAGCAGGCTTCTAGTAGGATGGCCTAGACCTGACGTCATCCTGAGGAGTGGAAGATAGAAAAATGTAGACAACTACATTTATCTCTGGGCCACTGTGCTCTCTCTTGCACAGTGGTAGACTCTCACCCAGTAGAGTGCATTTATTTTCCTACTTTTAATTGGCACAAATTTGTTCTACAAAGCATTTTCCTTTCCTATCTTTAAAATGTAAAGCCCCACTGTCTTTTGCATTTATGTTCACTAATTCTTTGTTCAGGTTAGAAAGAACCCAGAATCCACCTCTAAAAGGAGACCCCAGGACACCAAAACCAGGTACCATATCTGCTGTTCTATTTCTGATAGAAGGTTGTTGAAATCTCCAAATCTAGTAGTAGATATTTATTTTTTCCTTCAATTTCTTTCAGCTTTTGTTTCCTTTATTTCAATGTTCTTTTGTTGGACACATGTACTATAAGGACTGCTAAGACTTCTTGAAAATTGACTCATTTATCATAATTAATGCACTACTTTACCTCTAATTTTCCTTTATGTTCTAAAGATTCCTTAATATTAATATAGCTACCTGGCCTTCTTTTCATTATATTTAGTACAGCATATCTTTTCAAACTTACTTTTAGTGTGTTTGTATTTTTATCTAAAGAGATTATTTTAAAACAATATATATAGATCTTTTTCTTAATCCTCTCTGAAAATCTCTATATTTTAATTTCTTAATTTATACAATGCATTATAAAAATTATTATTATAGTTGGATTAATATCTGCCATATTTTTACTGTACCTATTTTTTATCCATGGTTCTCTAGCATTTTTGTTTTTAATTAAGTATCTTATAGAATTTAATTTTCTCTAATCATTAGCATATTACTTAGATCTTTTTAGGGATTGTCATAAAGCTAGCAATATCTATTTACAACTCATTCATGTCATCTTTCAAATAACATTTACCAGCACACAATATGATCACCTTTAAAAACTCAAATCTCTCTATGCCATCCCTGGAATAATTTCTGACTTTCAATTTGTTTATACATAGGTGATAATATGCACACACAAAAACAGATCAATGTACACACATACACTCACAAGCATCGCATAATTATTATTTCTATTATCAGCAAATTGTTAATTCATCTTATAATAAGACAAATATTGAATACTTTATATATATATAATGTGAAAAGTAAGAAAAATACTAGTTTATTTCACCTTATTTATTCCTTTGTTGATATTTTTACTTTTTTAAAAAAAATAATCCAAGTTTTTATCCTCATTTTCCTTCCTTTAAATAGTTTATTTACATTTTTATTTCTTTAAAAGTAGGTGTACTGGAAACTTTACCTCATTTTTATTTGTCTGAGAAAGTATTTTGTCTTCAATTTCTCTCCTTGCTTCTATCCTTTAAATTATAAACATTTCAGGGTTTTCTCTTCTCTCTTACATTGTCTGAAAAGTCAGATGTAATTCTTTTCTCCCCACAAGTAATATAATTATTTTCTTCTGTTTTTTTGGAGGGGTTCTTTATCTTTAGTTTTCTGTAATTTGAAAATGATATCCCTATTTATAGAGGGTTTTGTTTTGCTTTATTTAGACATTAATTCTTGTTAGTATTCTGGAAATTTCAGGCATGATATAATTTTGAAAGAATTTTAGACATCTTTTCTTTTCTTTTTTCTTTTTTTTTGTTTTGTTGTTGTTGTAGCGGGGATCAAAGTCAGGACCTTGTGCTTGCGAATCAGGCATGGTTCCAATGAGCTAAATCCCCAGACCTTAAACATCTTTTCAAACATCTTTTTCTCTTCTGAAATTACCATTTTGTGTATGTTGCATTTTGTAATTATTCAACACTTCTTGGATATTTCTCTCTGTCTCTCTCTGTGTCTCTCTCCTTCCCTTTGTTTGTTTTATGTTATTCAGTTTTGCCTCTCTTTTTGAATTTAACCTCAAGTTTAGAGCTGAAATTCTTTTCTCTGCCATATAAAGTCTACTAATAAACCCATCAAAAGAAGTCTTCATTTCTATTACTTTTTTTATTCTGGTTTGTTTTTAGGCCTTTCTTAGAATTTCAATCTTTCTGCTTATCTTTCTTTTCATCTCTGCTTTGTGTTTCATTCAGTTTATTTATTCAAGTGCTTAGCATCTTAATCATAAATGCTTCAAATTTGAGGTGGGCTAGCTCCAAGGTATCTGCCCTAATTGTTTCTTCTGTTTCTTCAAACTATGTATTTTTTGTCTTGTAGTGTAGTGTTTTTTGTCTTGAAACATTTTATTGGTAAACAGAAAAGATATACTAGGTAAACACAGTTACTATAAATATACCTTCAATAGCTTTGGTAGCTTTCAAGAAAAGGGAAGCACTTGAGAGTCCACTTAGTTAAACTTAGTCTTACAGTGAATCGATATGCCTTGACTATATACTTTCTATCCAGGAATACACTAGAATTTGGTATTTTTTCTAAACTAAGTTAGATTCTGATAAGCCCTAGTAGCTTCACTTCTTTTACCCTCTAATCTTTTCCTAATATTCCTGGTGTCTTTAGAGACCAGAACCTACTTTTCCTCACGTTAGCTATCCACTTGATTAACTGGCATTTCTAAAAGGGGAGAAATCGCTTTTATTTTTAAGACTAGTTTGGCATATCTAGGGACAATGTTTTTCATTTTCACGAAAGTTAATTTTCTTTTACTCTGTCAACTTGGATTCACTGTAACCAAACAAAAATAAAAAGAGAGTAATTATTTTTATTTTTCTGTACATAACAAAGTCACTCAAAATATGTGAAGGTAAGAATGTAGGTATTAAGTTTTACAACCAAAAAATTTATAGGTAATAAATTTATGATAACTTCGAGAGCAAGGATTCACACTGCATGAGATTATCCCAAATCCTTTGAATGTTAACTTTTTAATTCTCATAGCAACCTTATGAGGTAGATATTGTCTAAAATTTAAATGAATAATATGTGCTACAACAAAGTTAAGGTTAACTAATTGTAAATCAACTCTTATGTCATGAAGCCAAATTTTGAACACTAAGTGCAAAGTTCAGAATCTCTCTTAAATCTACTTGTAATAATACATGAAGGTTATTACTTGTATAAGACAAGGGAAAAGTACAAGTAAGATAGGAATCTTTCTATAAATTTGATTAAGAACCTGGGCTTTGAGAAATGGATGGACAATATGATATAATGGAGGAAAATAAAGTAAATTTTCACAATTAGTTTGATACAAGTGACATTTATTAGCAGTTCTTACATTGGACAATTTATTTAGTCTTATTGATTATGAATTATATATTCTTTATAATGAATACGATGATAACAACTCTAAGCCTTTTATGAAGGTAGAACAAAAATTACATGACAGTTGTTTTCTTTCCTTGATGTCAATCATAAACTAAAATCTTTGTGATTTTCTGGTTTAGTGTATCTTTACTACCTTCTATGGAAAGCAATTTGACAATATGCACATTTTAAAAAATGTATACCTCAGTTAAGCATAGTTGTGTACACCTGTCTGTAATCCCAGAATTTGGAAAGCTGAAACAAGAGGATCATGAGTCTGAGGCCTGGAAGTACATATGTTCTAGGCCAGTCTGAGCTATACAATCAACAACAACAAAAATAACAACAATTATTTTCATAAGTAGAATAATTAAATAATGTAACTTTTTGAACTCTGACTTGAAATGATTTTAAACATGAAATCTGGAGTTATATTAAAAACTATTAAAATAGCTTCTATATTTATAAGTACACAGTGCAACTATAGACAAGTAGAATAGTTAACCGGATAGTAATTTTTGATAAAATGTTATTCATGAAATCATTTTTGAAATATTAAATATTACCACTAAAACATTTAAAGTGTATGATCATCATTAAGTATAACAAGGAAATAAAATAAAGTTAAAAGCATAAAAATGTCTGAAAGCAAAATAATATTTCAAAAATGGAAAAACAGAACAAATAATTTAATGCCTCCATCCTCTCTCTGATTATCCATTCACAAATAACACCCCTAAAATATCTTCCAAATTGTTATGTTCATATTTTTCTGCCCCAATCATTTTCCATTGAAATATAGCTATTGTTAATTTAATTTTATGCCATTCTAAATTATTATCAATAGCAATTAAAGAATGAGAATTCCACACTATCACCCATGTTTGTAAAAGAATCATAAATATAATTATTCACTGTTTAGATATAATTTGTTATGGTTGTAACTATTCTTAAAAGTTATAACCATTCTCAAATTTTATTGTGATACATTAACAAAGGACATTTTACTTAACTAATTTGAAATAATAGCAGCTTTAAGTATTTTTTGCATAATGTAAATATCAATAAAATTTAGCTGCCTTTTGGTTAGTAACTATATTTCTTCTCATATCTAATGACAATTTCATGTATAGGAACGGAACATAATGAATAAATATAATCTCTCATACTAGACATACTATTCGGTATTTACACATGTGTGTCCTATTTATTTCACTTAAGAGTATGGCCTCAATATGCATCCATTTAGTTATAAATGACTGTAGTTTCTCATTCTTTATGGCTGAGTAGTACTCCATTTTATAAAAAAACCCCACATCTTCTTGATCCAGTTTCCAATTGATGGGCACTTGGGATGTTTCCAAACCTTAGCTATTACAAATAGTGCCGCTATAAACATAGGTGCACATATATCGCTGTGGTATGATTCCTTTAATTCTTTGGGGAAGATACCCAGTTGGGGAATAGCTGGGTCAAATGGAACCTCTAAACCTAGTTCTTTGAGGTATCACCATACTGATTTCCGCCGTGGTTGCACCATCTGCACTCCCACCAACAATAGAGAAGTGTTCCTTTCTCTCCACACCCCGCCGACATTTGTTATTGGTTGATTTCTTGATAGCAGCCATTCTTTGTGCAGTGAGGTGGAAAGGAAAAATTATGAGAAAGAAAAAAAAAATAGAAACAAAGTCTATGTAAATAGGGAAGGATGGTGGGGGTGAAGGGCGCATAGGTAATGGGGAAAAAATTAAGAACTAAGATACATCGTGTTCAGGTACAAACACCTAATGATAAATGTAAATGTATTATATACCTAAAATGTACCAATTAATATATAAATAAAAAAGAATAAATGTAATTAATAATTTTCATATCTTTAGTATAAACAAATTATATATTAAGAAAAATCATAAATCAGTCTACAAAATATCAGTTCTGATATGATAATCCCAGTTAAAAATATTAATAAACTGTTCAAAATATTTGTGAAAAGTTTATTTGCAAGATTTGTTCAAGGAAACAAACAAAAAATACGTTAGTCAAAACAACAAGTATTCATGAAATGGAAGAATTGATTTTACAGTATCAGAGATGTCCATATGTTATTGTTAGTTTTAAAGTAGTCAACTGACAGACTTCATAACAATGCAAGAAAAACAAAGGTTGAATTTGCAAAATTAGAGAAAATTGCCTTCAACAAAATTAATACTGCAGAATTCTGATTTCATATTATGAAATTAAAATATGAAAAAATACAAATTAGAGATGAAAACAAAGCATCAGACTTATTGGATGATTGATCAACTCATACATGTATTCTTTGATTCAGGCAACAAACTTGTACTGAGCATTTGTTTGTTTGTTTTTTTATCTTACAATTTTGTAACTAGCGAATACAATGAAAACTAAGAAAAAAAAATTTGCTGTCCTAGTGGAAATAACCGTCTAGTAGAAGAAAAAGACATAGACAATTGAATATGTGGTACAATTTCAGATATTACTAAGTTTTGTGAGAGGAAATGAAGTATATAAGAAGATTAAGAATAGGTGTTGGATTTTGTAGAGAGCTTTTTCTGCATCTATTGAGATGATCATATGGTTTTTGTCCTTGACTCTGTTAATACAGTGTATTACATTTATTGATTTGCATATGTCAAAACATCCCTTCATCCCTGGGATGAAGCACACTTGGTCAGGGTGTATGATCTTCTTGATGATCTTCTGAATTCTGTTTGCCAGTATCTTATTAAAGATTTTTGCATCTGTGTTCATTAGTGAGATTGACCTGTAGTTCTCTACTTTGGTTGGGACTTTCCCTGCTTTTGGGATCAAGGTGATGCTTGCTTGGAGGAATGAATTTGGGAGTATTGCTTCCCTTTCAATTTCATCGAAGAGTTTAAACAGTAGTGGCAATAGTTCTTCTCAAAATGTCTTCTAGAATTCAGCAGTGAAGCCATCAGGACCCTGGCTTTTCTCAGTTGATAAGTTTTTAATTGCGTTTGCAATTTCATTGATTAATATTGGGTTGTTTAGAATTTTTAGGTCTTCTTCATTCAACTTTGGTAATTCATATGTATCTGGAAATCTCTTCATTTCTTCTGTGTTTTCCATCTTATTGGCATATAGTTTCTCAAAGTAGGTATCGATGATCCTCTGGATTTCTGTTGGCTCCATTGTCATTTCACCCATTCATTCCTAATTGCATGGATTTGGGTCTTTTCTTTCCTTTTTTAATAAGGTTGTCTAAAGGGTTTGTCAATTTTATTTATTCTTTCAAAGAACCAACTCTTTGCTCCATTGATTTTTTTTTGTATTGTTCTCTTAGTGTCCATTGCATTGATTTCTCCTCTGATCTTTATAATTTCCTCCCTTGTATGATCTTTGAGCTTGAGGTTCAGCATATGGTTGTGTAATTGAGGTCACTCCATTTTCCTAATGTGAGTATTCACTGTTATGAATTTCCTTCATAAGATTGCTTTCATTGTGTCCCATAGATTTTGATATGTTGTGTTGACATTGTTATTTAATTGTAGAAACTGTCTGATTTCTTCTTTAATTTCCTCTATGACCCATTGGTTATTCAGAAGTGTGTTGTTCAATTTCCATATGTTTTTGAAATTCTTGTTGTTTCTTTTGCTATTGATCTCCAATTTCATCACACTATTGTCTGATAATACACAAGAGGTAAGTTCAATTCCTTTACACTTACTTAAACATGTTCTATGAGAAAGTATGTGGCCTATTTTGGAGAATGACCTGTATGCAGCTGAAAAGAATGTGTATTCTGATTTTGTGTGGTGGAATCATCTGGAAACATCTGTTAAGTCCATTTGTTCAAGAATTTAGCTGAGTTCTAGCATTTTGTTGTTCATTTTTTGTCTAGTTGATCTATCTATATGTGACAGTGGGGTATTGAGGTCCCCCACTACTATTAGTGCTTATTTTATTTTTCACACATGTATAAATATTGAATAGCTTCTGTGGTGTGAGAAACTCAAAGTATAAATAAGGATCAAAATGTATAATAGATAATGTGAAATAGGAAGAAATGTCCAAATGGGAAGGGGAAGTCTGAGGTGTAGGGGAAAGGAAAGAAGGGAAAGGAAAATAAATATGAGAAAAGAAAAAAATGAAAACAAAGTCTTTGTAAATAGAAAGGGGTAAAGTGGTTGAAGAGAGGGCAGGGAAATGGGAAAAAAATAAGAACTAAAATTCATTATATAATGGTACAAATTCTGAGTAATGAATGTCAGCATGTTATATATCTAAAGTGTACCTATAAAATTAATGAATTTTTAAAAAGATCAAAATTGTAGGTGGTTTAACATTTAGAGTAGCCAAGAAATATTTTCAGGTATTTAAACGAATTATGTGAAGACCTGGAGAAAATACATTCTAAGAAAAGGCAAGTAAAGTGCATTATCCTTTCTATTCTATCAGTTGTGATTTAAACATCTCATGCAAAATATCCTCAATTTTAATCAACATAATTCCCCTCCTCTTGGAAAACATATTAGAAATACTTTAACTCTCATTGTTTTATATTTTTATTTTATATTATTTCTAATTTGAAAAATAGTAATGTTTCATTAAATTGTATAAATTTCCCAATATTTTATTTTATTTTGCTTCTTTCATTTTGCACTTTGTTTTCCTGTAAGTTATAAGACTAGATTCTTGAAGAGTGGATTTCTGTGAAACTCATTTGTGAATTTACTTTACTGGCAGTGGGGCCAATTCTTTGTTCAGTCCTTTTAAGTGGTCCAGATTCACTCTAATGAAATAATTTTAATTGTCCATTTACTTTTAGAGCCAACTCTAAGAGGAGCATTGGGGAATACGATCTGGTTAAGAGCTTATTGATTTCAATCTAGGTTAATTGTTTTCTAAAACTTTTTTTATTGTCGTAAGAATATGTAGCATGGGATATGCCTTCTTTTTAATACACTATCATTGACTAGTGGTAAATTATTAAACAGTAAGTATTTAAAACTGATTCATCTTCATTAATTCAAACTTTAGCGCAATGATTAGTAATTACCAATTTCTCCTCTCCTCAACCACCAGGAGTCACTTGTATATTCTTTGTTTCTACATTTTATTATTTTGGAAAACTCACATGTGTGGAATCATATAGTATTTATCTTTATGTATCTGCCTTACTTTATTTCATGTAATATATTTAAAGTCTATCCATGTTGTCCCATGTTTCAGAATTTCTTTTTACTTTATGACAAAAACATTGCATGTGTCTATCTACCACATTTTCTTTATCCATTGGTCTGTTAAAAGAGACTTTGATTGTTTCTACATTTTAGCTACTGTGAGTAGTGTTGTGATGAACATAGGGAGGCCTAAAATTTATCCGAAGTCCTGATTTCAATATACTCAAATCATTCACTCTTGTCCATTTTACCCAGAGGTCTATAGATTGAAGTGATCCTTATCAAAATAACAGAGGCGCTTTTACAGACATAGAAACAAATTTCTAAAAGTCAGAGATCTGCAAAAGATCATTAAAAACCAAGTCAGTCTTGAAAAAGAAGAACAAAGTTGAAGGCACTTTATTTTCTGACTTCAAAATGTATTACAGGGCCAAGGATTTAGCTCAGTGGTTCTGCTGCCTGCCTTGCAAGCGCAAGGACCCGAGTTCGATCCCCAGTACCAAAACAATGTATTACAAAGTACAGTAATCAAAACAGTAAGCTTAATTCTTGAGAACATGGTTGGTACTGGATATTTGTTTGATTATGAAGGAGATATTGAAGTTCTTAGAATAGTGTCACATTCCACAATCATGACATAGATGCCCTCTACACATAAAAGTAGGAAATAAGATGTCAAAAATGAGACAAAAAAATAAATACAAGTATAATACATATTAAAATCATCAAATATATGTATGTTCTTGGAACCAGTCGTACTCTATATAAAATCAATCTAAGAATTAAGATATATTAAAGTTATAATTTTAAAAATGTAGTTTATATCAATATATTTAGTTAAGGATAAATAAGAACCTCTGAATCAATGAAAATGTGGCAGAAAACTTACGCAGAATTGTAAATGTGCCTTGAGGGGAACATTTTGAAGCTATTTTGAAGGCATTACTTTCATCTTAAAAAAGTATTTTTAGGAGTAAGTATATATTTATGGTGAATAATTAATTAAAAATAGAATGAAACCTATCTCCAACAGAATAGTATCCTTGGAAAGAGATTCTAAAAATGTTAACAATAATTATTTTTTTTACTTCTGAGAATGTTGCTGAATTCTATTTTTTTCTCTCAATACTTTTAAATTATGACATTTGGATACAAGTCACTAATAAGTAAATCAGTAATTTTCAAAAAGAGCTCAAAACAAAAATTTCATTTGAAATTTTTCAATCCTCAAAATTCCCATTTTTTGATAATCATAAAAAGAGTGTGAGAATTGTAATGGAAAGTTAACATTTTCTGAGTAATCTCGGAACTAATCAACTAATGAATTTTGTCATTCTAATTCATTCCTCTACTCCACATTAATGCAAATGAACAAGAAAATCTCCCTCTCCAACTACTTCACATATAAATAAGGTAAATACAGCTAGACCAAGTAATCAAAAAAAGTTTAAATTTTATTTATATTTCACTGCTGTGGAAGCTCAAGGACCTGAGTTCAATCCCCAGTATCAAAAAAAAATTATTTGTATTTCAGACTTTCTCTTTACAAATCAATTTTATAGCAACAACCAACAAATATTAATAAAAATTTGATCAACTAAAACAAAATTTTCCTAAATTCAAATTTGAGATTTGGAATTTACCAAGAGAAGAAAAATACATTGTGATATCATTCAGTTACTATGCTAAGCAAAATTTACCTTTAATTATAAACATATGTTTGAAGAACTTGACTCTGTTTCAAAAGAATGCTTCATACTGCCTAAAACACTAATGAGATAATATAGTAGTTCATTTTCAAGTCAGATACAGTCTTCTGCTTTCAAGCAAATAAGGTATAAATGAGTTTAAACCTGAAAACCTGGCTAAAATCTATTTCATGACTAATTAGTCATTTTTAGAAACTCAGTTAAATCCCCGATGCCACATAGTAAAAGGCAGATAATGACTCACAGAACTGATAAACATGGGTGTGGATAAATTGTCTCTCACCTGATTTATATGTCAAATTAGAAACTGAACATCAAAATAAATATTATAATAATATGTGTGCCCATCATTCTCACAACCAGTGTGATATTATTTGGTTTTACCACAGCATGACAACTGATACTGTTTCATTAACTTTATTATTTGTTTTAGCCAAAGTGCACACTTCTCCCAGTTGAAATATTGTAGTTGACTTCAGAACATATCAGTTTTTATAGTATGGTGCAGACTTTTTTTCATTCTTTGCTCCCTTTGGCTTTGGATATTTTCTGGATGAATTTGGATCATCACCCAAAAAAATAAGTACAGGAATTCTGATAATAACTACTTCATGAGACTGGATACTGAGAACCTTAAAGTCATCTTACTAAATTTCTTTATTATATTAGATAAAAAAGAGATTCAGGGGGCATAAGTTTTAGTATTGATTGCACAATACTTAGTGAGTCCATTTTAAAACCTGCTGTTATTCCTCAGATTTATCTGATTTCATTTTTTAAAAAAACTCAAAGTGGTTTTATTATTTCTTTCAGAGAATCAGAACTTAATCAGGTAAACATTTTGGAATTAAAGTCTATTTTTCTGGTAGCACATTATAATTTTATTCTTCAGAATACTTTTACTCCTAGATTGGGCAAGCAAAATTGTGCTTATGAGTGTCATAGTAACTTTCATTATAAACTCCTTCTTGCTGATCTGAAAGCTACATCAGTTGTTTTACATCAGAAATCCATTGAAAGATGAATATTTTATGTCTTTACTGACTGAATAAAAGAAAGACAAGTTAGAATTTATAAATTTTCAAATTATAACAACATAGATTAGGAAAACTTGAGAAGATAAGAAATTGAAAAGTTACAAATATAATATCTAAATTCCACAAAAATATTAAAGTATAAATAAAATCCAATAATTAATATGACACTCAAAACTCAAAAATAGCAATATTGTAAGAAAACAATATTAAACGGAAATAGCTAAAAAAAGTGTAAGTGATATTTTTGAATATTTTGAATTGTTTTTTTTTAAAAAAAGCTCTTTTACATCACCTATTTTCTTATATCACCTTTAACATTTTTCTCTACATAATTATGATAAATTATATCAGTACTTCAGAATTCAATGAAATGTATTTTAATATTGTTGAACTGTAAATATCTACATTTTGACATTTATGAAACTATGTTTATATGCAAATATATTTTCATAAATTGTTTACTATATGTAAGTACTTAGAATAATTTTTCTAGAATTCAGAGGACTGATAAGTACATACCATAGAAGGCATGTTGTAATTATATTTAAATGTATCAAAACTACTTCTGAAAAGCACATATAAAAATGAAACAGAGATGAAAACACAGCAAGCAATATGTTATAGAGATTATAACACCTTTTATTATTTTCCTTATAATGATTTGCTGAAACATTTATGGATCAAAAATGATTTATTTAGAAGTAATCTACATGTTCCCTCCAAATAAAATAAAGTAGCATTATTTTCTTCAGATAACAATGGATTGATTTGCCAAATTGCTGTATCTAAATAATCACGGACACCAAAAATTCATTTTATAATAGAGATAGGTTAACGGCAGTGAGATGCTTACACAAGAAAAAATTCTAACTTCTTGAATGTCTTGGGATATTTCCTGTCAGAAACCAACCAACCATCAGGTAGGGCTTTGTCTGTAATTCGTTAATTTAAAAAGTGATTCTGGGAAGCATAGTGAAAAAATGGGAGGAGTGAGAACAGAAAAACGGAGAGCATACAGACATTGTTGGTGAGCAGATGTGTGTTGTGGGAAATTTACAGTGAATCTTGCTTTGGTCCCTTTTGTGTACCATAAATCACAGCTATCCCATCACAGCATGAAGAGTCCAGGATATTTATCTATATATCCTAACCTTTCTGTTGTGAAAGTGTATCCTAGGGGCATTACTTACTGAAAATGGACATCAACAGAAAAAGAGATGAAGAAATTGGAGGTGGGAAGCAGTCCATGCCTAAACCTGTCTATACTACAAGTAAACTGAGATTTAGGTCTAGGATATGTGTAAGAAGGACATCAGCAAGACTTTCCATACGCTATTACATGTGATGAGAGATGACTAGATATGTCTCTGAGTGTATTTAAGAGACAACCATTTTCATCATTATTTCTACATAAACCAAAATTAAGTGATATAGTTAAATTTACTAAATTGTAGCATATTCATAGAATAGCTAGTAAGATTTTTTAAGTTTAGTTTCTATGCCACTTACACTTACTTTCTTAAACAACAGTAGGACAATGAAAACAGCAACCAGGGAAATATATTTTGAGTTTACTAAGAAAGAATAAGTTTGTATAAAGAAATAGAGGAATGTCAACAAAGTTTTCACTTATGAATAATAATAGTCCTATGCCAGACAAGAGTTTATTTTAATCTTTACTCCAACA
>NW_004624789.1:8743773-8815165 GCF_000247695.1 Heterocephalus glaber | reverse complement strand
AAAGCATTCAGTGAGGTTGAACTAAACAGATCACATATGATTAGATTACTGAATATGCAAGTGTTTTCATATATCAACTTAAAGGTAATTAGTGAGAAGTGATATTTATTTCATATGCAAGAAGTTGTAAAGAAAAGATAATGGTTTGCAAGAAAATAATAAGAAGCAAGCTCAGATTGACACTGCTGAGAGCTCCATCTTGCTGAATGAAAAACATCTGAAGTACTGTGGTAGTACACTTCTCACTAGCCTCTCAAGTAACTCTCAAATAATTACAGTTATTCATTTCATGTCATGATAATTGCTGATTTATTATTAAATAATGTTTTCCTAACTTAAGAAAAATATAATGAAATATATTGTTAACAGGTAATGGGCAAAAAATAAGAACCAAGATATATCATGTACAGGTACAAGCACCCAATGATAAATGTAAATGTATCATATACCTAAAATGTACCAAGAAAAGAATTTAAGCAAAAAATAATAATAATGATGATGTACCCATAATGCCAATATCTTCTTTACATATAAAATAACAAAAAAGCTAAACCTAAGCTTCTGTTTGATATCATAATTGGAGGTTAAATTCTTTCATAAAATCCATTTTTATTGAAAGAATTTAGAGGGTAATGAAATGGATTTTACAATGTTGCACTATTATATTGATATCTATATTTAAAATATCAATATTCACTTATTTGCCTTAAGCAAAACAAGCCTTTAGCAAACTCATTCATTCTTCTGAATTCCCCACCCTGACATGAACTTTCACCTTCAGAGTGTATATATGTGCACTCAGAATTTAAATAGACAATTGACACTATTTCATTTAAAATTTGTTGATCACATATGGTACTCTGTGTTGACTACAGCCAGAATGTAGAATTTAAAATCCAAGTTTGGGGTTTCTCATATAAGAAAAATCATGTGATATTTAAACTTGTGTATCTGATTTATTTTGCTTAACTTTACATTCTGGAGGTGCAGCCATCCTACAAATGCCTCAAGTTTATCCTTAATAGTAGAATAGTACTCCATTGTGTATAAAGACCATATTTTCTTTATCCATTCATATGTTGATGGTCATATAGTCTGTTGCCAAGATCAAGCTTTTAAAAATTGTGCTGCTTTAGACATGAGTGTGCATGTATCACTGTAATGATTATGACTTTAATTTTTTCAGGGAGATTCTTAGAAGGGGAATAACTGAGTCAAATGGGAAATCTATTTTTAGATTTTTGAGGAATCTCCATCCTGATTTCATAGTGGTTCTATCAGCTTACATTCCCCCTAAAAATTTATAACTATTCCTTTTTTTCTTGAAGTCACATCAGCATTTATGCATTTATTATTATTTGAGTTTTTTCTGGAGTAAAAGGGTATTTCAGGGTTATTTTAATTTGTATTTTTCTAAAGTTCAGTGATGCTGAAAATTTTTTTCATGTATTTATTGGTCATCTTCTTTTGAAAAGTGTCTATTCATTTTTGTTGCCCATTTTTGATTGGGTCTTCTATTGTGAGGAATTCTAATATTGTGTTCCTTATATATTCCAGATGTTAATGCTCTCTCTGAGGAAGAGCTGGTAAAATAAAGCATAGAAAATAGGAAGTACGGAGATTTTTTTCTAATGGGAAGGGGAGTGAGATGGAGGGAGGAGAGAGGAAAGGAAGGGAAAGGGGATTTTTAAAAAGGGAATAAAAGAAACTAATGGAATTAGAGCTTTTTCAAATGGGAAGGGGAATAAAAGTTGAAGAAAGCAGGGAGGGATGGGAGTGGAAGAGGATGAAAAATAATTAAGATGTATTATGTGCATCACAAACTCCCCATGACAAATGTAATCATTATGCTCTGCAACATGTTCTAATACAAAATAAATGAATAAAACACAAATAAAATAAATAAATAAAAACACCTAAAATAATATTAGCAATTTCTATTTTTCTATGTCAGTCAAAATCAAAATATAGAAAAATAAGACTGAATATAGATCAAACATATAAAATATATAGTAAAACAAAACATGACTGAATTTTTTTACATAGTTAATTCTCTGTACAGTAAATGATAGAGTTAATATATTAAATAGTATAATTTTATAGCCATGCTGACAAACACACTTTAATTTTTTCAACAGAACTATGATTATTTTTTTCATAGTACTACTATTATCTTTTGCTTAATGAGATAACTGAAGAACAGACAATGTTAATTTCTCAAATTTACTGGAATAAGTGGTGTATGTAGTCTAGGTTGGCCCAGATTCTATGTTCTTAATCACTGAACAATGGTAGATCTAGAAAAGTATTTCAGAATAAGTACTCAGCACCTACATTGGATTTTCAGCATGCATAATGAATGGGAAAGAATAGTCCTGTCAATGAAAAGTGCTTGGACATTGGATAGCCTCACATAGAGGAATGAATTTGAACTTGACTATGGTTTCAATATTTATGTGTCTCCAAATTCATATATTAAAATCTTTACCATCAATGGTATTGGATTAGTCGGTGGTGCCTTTGGGAACTGATTATTTCATAAGGGTGGAATCCTCATGAACAGGTTTATTGTCTTTATAATGAGACCCCTGAGAGATTTTTCAGTCATCCTCCCATGTGAAACCAAAGACAGGAAACGTGAAGCAGGCCCCTAGCAGACGTTCTGCTTACATCTTGATCCTAGATTTTCCTGCCTGTCAAATTAAGAAATATATGTCTGTTTTTAAACAATAAAGTCTATGATATATTTGCAGCCAACACAGTATAAAATAGACCAACTACTACATATTTTATATTAAAATTTACTCAAAATGAATCAAAGACTAAGAACTACAACTATATCACTCAGAAGGAAGTAAAATCAAACATTTTTTGATGTTATGCAATGCTTTTAAAAAATTTGATCCTAAATACATAGCAATCAAGGGTAAAATATGAAACCAGACTTTATCAAAATTGAAAAATGTGTGTTTAAGGACATTATGAGTAAAATTAAAAGAGCATCTATGGAAAAGGGTAAAATATTTGCAAACTCATGATCTAGTATCTGGAAAACATAAGGAACTCCTGGAACCCAATAGAAAGTTTAATTAAAATAGGAAGCAATATTTGATTAGGGATTCAATTAAATTAATAGATATTTCTCCCCAGAAAGTATACAGAGGCCAATAAGCATGCACAAATATACTCTACAGAGGAAAGTAATCAAACTATAAGAAAATACTACCTAAAACTCATGAGGATGGTTAATTAGTATTGATAAGGCAATAGACAATATGGAATCTGTGTGCATTGATAATGGGAGTTTTTTAAAAAGCACTATAACCACTGTGAAAAGATTGTAGGATAGTTCTGAAAAATTTAAGCATGGAATTATCATATGACCCAGTTATGAAAATATATAACCATACAAAAATTTTTAGCATTATTTTTAATAGTTAAAATGTAGAAGCAATCCAAATAACCATAAACTGAAGACAACAGAGGTAAAGGGATATTCTCATCATAACACATATTATCACCATGGCTCGTAGCTGCTGATGTTTACCTTGACCACTTGAGTGAGGTAGTGTGGGGCCAATGCTACTCCACTTCTTACTCCCATATGCATGATTTGGAGATTTTCCTATATAAATCAATTAATGTTGTCTACTAAGATAAACCAAACAATATTATTTTTCTTCATTTCATAATTGTGAAAATGAAAATTCAATCATGACATGTATTTAAAAGATTACATGAAATTAAAAAAAAACTACCAAAATCACTGGGCATTTGAGCTGTGGGTAATATGTGTTATTTCTTATTATAAAGATACAAAGAAATTTTATGTCTTCTGAATATAGAGATGTATGATAGGAAATACAGTTAAATAGAAAATTCTTAATATAGGTTTTATTGCTTTAATTTTTAAATTTTTTATTTTCATTAGTGTATGCTTGTAGGACATAATGATTATGTGCATTGTAGGGACAATCCCATTCTTTCTCTCTATCTCTTAGTCCCATTTACTTTTGGAAAACGTCTATGTCCCTCTTTTCTAATACCAAACTTTTATTTTGCTCTTTATTTATAAGATGGATTTTTCGTGTAAGAGAAACCATACAATATTTAAGTTTGTGTATCCAACTTATTTCAATTAATATGATGATCATAATGTGCCCTCTTTTTCCTAAAAATAAGTCGGACTTGATCTTCTTTATGGCAGAGATGTATTCCATTTTGCATAAATACCACATTTTTTTCTAATTATCTCTTGATGGCCAAAGAGGCTGGTTTCAAGATTTACCTATTAGGAGTTGTACAGCCATAAATATGGGTATACATATACCCCTATAATAAAAAATATTAACTCTTTTGGGAAGATACTTAGAAAGAGTATATTCAGCTTGTATGAAATTTCTAGTTTTAAGTTTTATTAGAATCTCCATACTGATTTTTATAATGTTTGAACTAGTTTACTTTACAACCTACAGTGTAGAAGGGTTCCTTTTTGCCTGCAGCCTTACTAACATTTGTTATTGTTTGAGGTCTGGATGATAGTCATTTTATCTGGGGTAAGATGGAATTTCAGTGTTGTTTTAATTTGTATTTCTCTAATGTTAAGTGTTGTTGAACATTTTTTCATGTACTTATTGGATGTTTGTAATTATTCTAGGAAGTGTATATTCATTTCCATTGCTCATTTTTATTAGGTCTTTTATTTTAATGGGAACAATTTTTTCTTAACTTTCCATATATATTTTACATAGTAGTACGCTGTTGAATGTGTAACTGGCAAAAATGTTTTTCAACTGTTTGTTGCTTCCTTTGCTTTTCAGAAGCTATTTAATTTGATATAATCCTTTCTATTGATTCTTGATGTTATTTCTTGCACACTGGGAATCTGTTGAGAAAGTTCTTGCCTACCTCTATTACTTAGTGTTACCTATTTTATTTTACAGCAGAGTGAGTGTTTCTATTTTAATATTTAGATTTTTGACCCACTTTGATTTTAGCTTAGTACATGGTGAGATATAGCTTCAGTCCTGTGCATGTGTATAGCAAGTTTTTTCCAGTATCGTTTGCAAAAGTGGCTATCTTTCCACTAACAAGTTTTTGGCACCTTTGTCAAAAATCAGACAGCTGAATATGCCTTGGCTTCTTTCTACATGGTCTTTTTTTGTTTCATTTGCTCACATATCTGTTTTGTTGTTGTTTTTGCATAGCATGCAGTTTTTAAATCACTGTAGCTTTGCGATAAAACTTGAAATCTAGATTTGTGGTGCCTTCTGATTTGTTCTTGTCATCCATGATTGGTTTTCATATTTTGTGTCTCTTCTGGCTTCATATAGTCTTTAGAACTGTTTTCTCTAGTTTTGTGAAGCATGCTTTTGATGATTTGATTGGAATTGCATTACTTTTGTATATTAGTTTTGGAAGTATGGCCATTTTGACAATATTGCTTCTACCTATCCAGGTATAGGGGATATCTTCATCTTCTGATCTCTTCCTAGATCTCCTTTTTCATACTACAGTAGTTTTCATTGTATAAGCCATTTACTTCATTGTATAAGTTAATTCTTAAGTATTTATATTTTATTAATACTAGTTCAAATGTTAAGTTTTTAAATTTCTTTCTCAGTAAGTTTATTATTTGAGCATATGACACATTTATCATAGGGAATTTGATCTGTATATAAATATCTTAATTTTTCTTTTACCCCTAATGTCCTCCCTTGTCTTTAATCCCTCTTCTATTTCTCATTTACAAAAGCATCGTTTCCATTTTTTCCTTCTATTCTTTTTTCTTTTCTCTTCCTCCCATTCCCTCTCCCCCTCCAATGGTCCACTCCCAGTTGAACATTTTCTTCCTATTTCACAAAATCTATTATAGATTTTGTCCTTACTTGCCCTTTCAATTTCTCACACCAAAGAAACAATGCAATATATATATTTTTTGGTACTGGGTATTGAAGTCAGAACCTTCTGCTTTCAAGGCAGGCAGTGGAACCACTGAGCTTAATCCCTGGCCCCAACAATGCAATATTTAAAGATGTGTGTCTGATTTATTTCACTTAAGAATATGATCTCAAGGTGCAACCTTTTACCTCACGTTTATCCTTCTTCATGGCAGAGTAGTATTCCATTGTATATATATTTTTGAACATATATCCTTTACCCATTCATCCACTTAAAATCCATTCAATTAGGAATGAAAAGAGTGAAATCACAACAGATCATGCATAAGGGCCAGAAGATAATTAATACCTACTTCAAGAACCTGTATTCTAATAATGAGATGAAAAACACAGGTGAAATGGACAGACTCCTAGATACATTTAAATTATTACAGCTGAATCAAGATGATATAAATATTCTAAATAAACAAATATGAGTCAGTGAAATCAAAGATGTAATTAGAAACCTACTAACAAAAGAAAGCCCAAGTACTGGTGGATTCCATATTGAATTGTACAAGAAATGGAGAGAAAATCTAAGGTCACTACTCCTCAAACTCTTTATTGAAATTTAATGGGAAACAAATTTATTCCTGGCAGCAAGCATTACTCTGATACTAAAACCAGAGAAAGATCCAACTAAAAAAAATCACAAAGAAAAATCCTGACCAAGTAGGATTCATCCCCGGGATGCAGGCATGGTTCAATGTACACAAATCAATAAATGTAATTCACCATATCAACAGAGCCAAGAACAAAAGCCGCATGATCATCTCAATAGAGTAGAAAAAGCATTTGACAAATCCCAGCATTCATTTATGATAAAAATCCTACAGAAAATTGGAGTAGATGGTATTTAACTCAATCTGACAAAAGCCATCTATGACAAACCAACAGCCAACATTGTACTAAATAGTCAAAAACTGAAAGCTTTCACTCTTAAATCAGGACCTGAACAAGGATATCCACTATCACCACTCTTATTCAATGTAGTCCTGGAAACATTAGCCATAGAAATTAGACAAGAGACAGAAATAAAAGGAAAAAAGATAGAACAGGAAAAGGTTAAATTATCATTATTTGTTGCTGACATGGTACTCTACATAGAAAACTCCCCAAACTTCACCAAAATTAGATTAATAAATTCAGTCACATAGCTGGATACAAAGTCAATACTCAAAAATTACATTCCTGTACAAAACTAACAAACTCATTGAGAGGGAAATTAAAGAAACCACACCTTTCAAAATAACATAAAAAAATTAAATACTTAAGAATCAACATAATAAGGGAAGGAAAAACCCTTACATTGAAAACTATAGTCCTCTGAAAAATTAGATTGAAGATGATATCAGAAAATTGAAAGATATATCTCTTGTCCTTGGATAGCAAGAACCAATATAGAGAAAATGACCATACTTCCAAAAGTTTTATACAGATTTAATACAATACCAATCAAAATACCAATAGCATACCTCACAGAATTAAAGAAAATGATCCTAAAATTCATTGGGAACCAGAAGAGACCTAGGCTAGCAAAAGCAATTCTGGGCAACAAAGGCAAGACCATCACAATCCCTGACTTGAAATTATACTACAAAGCCACTGTAATAATAACAGCATTGTATTGACAAAAAAAAAAAAAAAAGAACCAAGGACCAGTGAACCAGATTAAAAGATGCAGAAACATCTCCAAACATTCACAGTTGCCTTACCTTTGAAGCAAGGGCCAAAATCCTTTCTGGAAGAAAGATAGAGTCTTTAATATATGGTACTGGAAAATCTGGATGTCCACATGCCATAGATCACACCTAGATCCATATCTTTCACCATGCACTAAATTAAAATTGAAATGGATCAAGGATGTAAATATTAAAACAGAAACATTAATCTACTGAAAGACTAGATAGAACTCTCAAAGACATAGGTTGAGGCAAAGACTTTATAAACAAATCCCTGATTGCACAGAAAATACTACAAAGAATCAACAACTGGATCTCATCTTAGTAAAAAGCTTTTGTACAGCAAAAGAATCCACCAACAGAGTGAAGAAACAACTCACAGAGGGGGAAAAAAATTTTTGCCAGCTTCAAATTTTAAGACCCAATCCAAAAATGGGCATCTGATATGAATACACACTTTTCAGATGAAAGATTATAAACAGGAAATACATATATGAATAAATGTTCAACCTCAATGGTCATTCAAGAGATGCAAATTAAAACAATGCTAAGATTCCATCTCATTCCAGAAAGAATGGCTATTATCAAGAAAACTAATAACAAATTGCTGGTACAGCTGTGACACAAAAAGGAACACTTCTCCACTATTGGTGGGATTATAGACTGGTGCAACCACTGTAGAAATCAGTGTGGATATTCCTCAGAAAACTAAAGCTATAAGTTCCATTTGAACCAGGTATTCTCCTTCTTGGTATCTTCCCAAAAGAATTAAAAGCATCATACCACAGCAATACATATACACCCATGTTTGTAATAGCACAAATAGTAATGGCTAAATCTTGGAAACAGTTCAAATGCCCATCAATGGAGTTTTATATTTTTTGATTTATGTATATTTCTCTGTCTTTGCATCCTTGGGGTGAATCCTATTTGTTAATGATATGTTTGATAATTTATTGCATTGCATTTGTCAACATCAGGTTGAGGAATTTTGCTCTCTGTTCATTAGAGATTGGCTGATCGTAATATAACAACATGGATCAAGCTCTCCCCATCACTTTCTTTTAATTATTTTATCTAAACTCTGGTAACTACCATCTTACTTTCAACGGCATTGAGATCAAATCTATTATATTTCATGTATGAATGTCATCACACAGTACCTATTTTTCTGTCTGGCTTATTTCCTTTGATGTGATGATCTCCAGTTCCATCCATGTTGTTACAATTGTTAGGGTCTCATTCTTTTATAGCTCAATAATATTTTATTATATACGTGGTGTATTGTCTTTATCTGTCTCTTGATTGGCTAATAAATGTTGACTATTGTAAATAATGCTGAAATAACATGAAAACTAAAATATATTTTTAACTAATTGATTTTGTGTCCTTTGGAAATGTATCCAACACTGGGTGCTGAGTCACATGCTATTTTTATTTTTTAATGTTTTGAAGAGCTTTCAAATGAGTTCTCATGAAAATTATATTAATTTACATTCCCACAAGCAGTAAATTTCCCTTTCACATCCTTGCCAACATTTATTATCTTTAGAAATACGATAATAGACATTCTTAGTAGACTAATGTGCTGTTTTGATGTTATTGCAGATATTAACCCTTTAAAATATGTATAGTTCACCAATGTTGTTTTTCATTCTGTAGTTTTTTTCTCAGTTTTATGACAGCATAAGCTTTTTGTTTTGTTTTGTTTTGTTTTGGTACTGGGGATTGAACTCTGGTCCTTGTGCTTGCAAGGCAGGCATCGGAACCACTGAGCTACATCCCTGGCCAAGCATAAGCTTTTTTATTTTGATGTTTTATTTTTATGTTTTTGCTTTTATTTCCCGTGATTTTGGCATGTTGTGCATTCCAGTGTCTGGAAGAATTTCTTCTATGCTTTCTTCTAGGATTGTCATAGGTTTAACTGTTCATTTCCAATGTTAACTCACTTAACGTAATTTTTGTAATGAGAGAGAGAGAGAGAGAGAGACAGGAGTAAAGTTCTGGTTGCATTCTTCTAAATGTGGATACTCAACTTTAGTACCATTTGTTAAAAAGACTGTTTCCTCAAGTTCACCACCTTCATAAAACATCAGTGGGTAGTAGATGCATGGATGTACTTGTAGGTTTTCTATTCCATTGATTGATATGTCATTTCTATGGTAATAACATGCTTTTTTGATTACTGCAACTTTGTATTATATATTGAAATAAGGTATTATAAAAACTCCTGCTTCGTTCTTTTTACTTTAATTTAATTTTTATATTTGTGCTTTTGTGGCTACAACAAATATTAACTTTTGTAACAAAGTCATTGCTAGTTGGTTAGAAATTGCTTTGAATTTATGAAATACTTTGGATAGTTATTTCAATATAAATTCTCCCAAACTATGACTTGGAATGTTTTTCCATATTTTGAAGCTCATGCCTCTTTTTTATTAAATTTACTTCTCTGTGTGTTTGTGTGTGTGTTTCTCTATTGTTAATGATATTTATTTCTTAAATGGTATTTCAGATAATTTGCTATTTGACTTATAGCATATTAATGAGTTTTGTATGTTAATATTTTTGTCCTGTAACTTTGGAAATAAAATTATTACTCCTAAATTTTTTAGTGCAGTATTTGAAATTTTCTATATATAAGATCATGTCTCATCTGCAAACACTGACAATTTTACTTCCTCTTTGCCAATTGACTTCCTCTTTATTCTTTTCTTTTACCTGAATGCAACTTCCGGTATTATGTTGAATACAAGTGGTGGAAAGGGGATTCTTTCCTTGCTCTCAGAGAAAAAAATCAGCTTTACAATGTTCAACAGAATGTTAACTGTCCTCTTCATACTTTTATGGTGTCAGGACATGTTTTTTCTATACACATTTTTATCATGAAGAAATACTGAATTTTATCAAATATGTTTGACGCATCTATTGGAATGATCATATGGTTTTTTTCCTTCTTTTAGTTGACGTAGTGCATCATGCTATTAATTTTCATTTATTTTTATTTTTTATAAAAACATATATTTGGCTCATAGTACAGAAGGCTAGGAAGTTGAGCATAGGACTAGTATCTTCATTTTTTGAAAAATCTTACTATATGTTGTAATTTTCTACTTGGTGAAATACAGTTCATATTTTATTTTAATATTTTTTCACATATTCAATTTCAGCATATTTATGATCATTGATTTAAACTTGTATAACTCCAATATAAGGATCTCCTCCATCATGTTTTATTCATTTATTTTTATAGTACTGTGAAATGAACCAAGGGCCTCCCTCGTGCTAGGCAAAAGAGATACTAATGAAATATATCCACAGCCATCTACACTGACATTTTCTGTTTCACAAATACTGCCCCTCCCCAAGTATGGGCTGTTAGCTTCCTATTTCTTTACATGTCTCAAAAGTATTAATAAAAAATAAAAACAAAATATTTTAGACTCATTCTAACATTTCCCAATAGTCTTTGTTGTTGTCTCTTTTAAAAATTATTTTTCCTTCTCTATTTACTGAACTTTACTAAACCAATTATCTATATTTTATACTCCCTATAGTATATGGTCACATTTTTTTCTGTTCTGTATTCAAAAATTCTCTTTAATTGAGTTTTCTTAAATCATAACTGATTCAGCATAGCTTTTGGTCAATAAGTTATCAATTAGAAGATAGGATTAGTTGCCTTGAGAAATAATGTCTTATTTGTAAAGAGAAAAGAGAGGGAAAGAAAATTACAACTCAATTTTCTTACAATTTATAATTTACATTAGCTTTTATTTTAGGCTTTCGCAGGGCCTCAATGGCAGTCAAAATCATATTTACGTGGGTTTCTAAATGCCTAAAAATGTTTGGAAGCATTTAAACCTACTTATAATAGTCTAGTCACCAGGTCTTCACTTTATATTTTTGAACAGGCACTTGTTTGCCCAGTTGAATTCACAGCATTAGGCATCTATAATATTAACTATTTCTGGTAATCACTATTATTTTAATAACCTTCTGGTGATAGGTCTTTTATCATACAATTGATCTTCAAATAAGGTCAACAACAATATAGGTGGGAAAGTCAATTTGAAAGCAGAAAATTGTACAATAAAAATACTGACAATTTCCTGAGGATAGGGATTTAGCCAATCTTAAAATGACATTGCTCCCTTCTGTTGATTTTTCATGCTGCTGCACTACAGAGTTGGAGCACGAAGGTAGGAATAAGCTAATGTAAAAATGTTTGACTGTACTGTTTAAATTAAAGTCATTTTTTTCATTCTCTTGGTTAATTTCCAGAAGGTGAAACTCTTGATTTTTATAGTTTGACAGTAATTTTTAGTGGGGGAACAGGTTCAATATTATCTTTTTCCTAACTTCTAGCTTAACTACTTTAGAAAATTTTTCCTAATAACTTGCCAAATAAAGGCAACATAAGCTAGACATGTTACATTTCTTTATTTCATCTCTGATATATATTAATTAATCATCCATTCTACCTCCAAAGTTACCATCAATGTGACTTATTTTTGTAGTGACTGTACCTGACTATATGATTCAGAAACCTTTGAACAGATTTGTGTGAAGAGTTTAAAAATGTTTGTAGAAGCCTTGAAATACTATAGGTCAACCTTGAGAAATTCTGGTTGGGGTTCAAAAGTCCAGAATGCTGATAGGAATTCAGACAGTAAAGGCCTCAAGAGGTCACAGGTGAAATGAGGAGTAAATTGTTAGAAACCATACATGTTATGCTGTGGCAGAAAATTGGCCTATTTTGCCCATATCATGTCCAGAGATTTTTCAGGAGGCACAAATTAAGAACTCTAGACTAATTAATCTGATGCAGGAAATTTCAAGATAGCCCAATATTTAGGCTGTGCCAGGTAAGCACTTATGATGAAAGTATGGTACTTAACTTTCTCTATGATTTTTATAGGGGGTCACCTATAAGAGTTTATGTTGAGTCTCAGAGGAGACTTTAGAGCCACATTTTCAACACTGTTAGAATTGGTAAGACTTTTGTGACTTTTAGAGATAGTCTAAGTGCATTTTATATGTTGAGATTAGCATTAGTCTTTTGGGGGACATAATGAAAGTTTGGATCTAAAATTTCCCCATAAGTCTCATGATTTGGGAAGTGATTTGATTTGGGGGGGGCACTGTATTCCCCAGATGATTAGTCCAGTGACTTGCTGTTAGGAGGTGGATCCTAGTTAGAAATAGGTCACTGGTGGTGTTACCTAGAAGGGTGTATTCCTGTCACTGACACATCCCTTCATTATCTGCTTCCTGGTTTTTATACCTTGAATGTGCTTTTGTGTGCCATGCCCTTGTACCATACTGCTTCTGCCTTGGAGCCAGCAGATCATGGAATGAAACCATGAGACAAAATAAACCTCTCCTACTGTAAGTTATGGGTGTCATGTGTTGTATGCCAATGCTTGAAATGTAGCAAAAAGCTTTGGCTAGAATATTCCCATTCTGATATCTAACTGAGCTGAGCATGTCCAGTTTCTGTACTGCTATATCAAGAATGTATATATTACTGTGAGTTTAGAGCTCTAGCATAGGGATGGAAAAATATATTTCATTTCTAATACTAGCTTAGATTGGTTGGTAGCAGTTGCCTAGGGCAATGTGTTCAGAAGTATTATGAAGACTCTTCAAGGCTCAGTGGAAAAAGATTGCTATGCTTGATTATGATTGACATAAGCAAAACTATTGTAGACATATGAAATAGGTATTTCAATCACTCTATTCTCCAGAGCTCTACACATACAACATGAATAGCTATGTGTTATCTCTAGAAAGATAAAAATATTTTTAAAGAAGATAACATTTCAAATAGAAGTAATGTTTTGATAAAATACATGGAAAGTAAAGATGTCTCAGGGATATAAATACTTGACATGTCATTAAAAATAAAAAGATATACTATTGTGCTAATAGTAAAACACCAATTTTAAATATTTTATTTAATGACATTAGCATAAATAAATATATATTTAAAATCAGAAGTTTTCAGCATCAAATGTTTATTAATATTAAGTCAATAAGTATCTTTTTCCAATAAATATATTTATTCAAAATTAACTACAAAATATTTCCGAGGACAATGCTGGATTGAGAACAAAAGATTGTGGAAAAGGAAGGAGAAATGAAAAGAGAAAGGGAGAGAAAGAGAAGTGAGTGAGTAGTGAACAGAAGGACTGAGAGAGGAAAGGCAGGAAAGTAGGGAGAAAGGAATGCAGGAATGAAGGAAAGGAAAAAAGAAGAAAGAAAGAAATAAAGAAAAGAAAAGAAAGAAAGAAAGAAAGAAAGAAAGAAAGAAAGAAAGAAAGAGAAAGAAAGTTCTCTTGTCCCAGTCTTCTTCAGTTTTTGTGCTTATTTTTGTCTTAATAATTGAGGTTCTTTCCTCAAAAAATTTCTACAAAGGAATCTTTTCTTTCCAATTGTATTTACTCCACTTCTACCAGATAAAATTTCCTCTCCTTAGTGATTGAATCTATAATGTAACTGTGGCCCTTGAGAGCTAATATAGTTTTTCATTTCCCTCAAAAATATTGACAACAAATTTAATATTTTATTATATTTTATCTTAGATTTATAAATAATTGATATAGCATACAACATATTACTTAAGCATGTTTTGTATAATACAAGAGAGCATGTCATACATTTATTAGGTAGAAATTTTACATGATATGGGCTGGATGTGCTGTTTGCACTTCACGAAGTCTAGTTTCTCAGTTGGAGGTTTCAAAGGGTGGATGTGGAAAGCAAGAAGGCTGACTTACTCATAGATGTGTTGATTGATGCTGGGGAAATTCAAACAGCTCCAGTCTGATTTCATTGTCACTCCTCATGCAGGGCTTTGATTAAACAAGGAAGAATACCATAATAGTGCAAAAGAGGAATACCACACATAAGAAACATAGAAATCTAACAGGAAAATGCAACATTTAAGTTCTGCATTATAATTACTTATATAAATATAAAAGGGCACACAAGTTTAAATATGAGATGTTTTCTCTCATATGAGATACCCAAAAATAAACAAAGAACAAAATAAAAGATAGATGATAGGAAAAAGGGAAATACATCTTTTGCACAAGTAAAGGGGGCCAAGAAATGGAGTGGGGAGGAAGGAGGGAAGGATATGAAAAAAGAATTATGATGTGCTACCTACACGTACCAACTCATCTTGAAGAATGTATGATACAAAAATAAGGAACATAGAGTTCAACTAATATTGTGCATAATAGTTGTAAATATAATTCCTCTTTTCAATAATTTATAGAACAAGTAGGCAGTAAATCAACAGAAAGTAGAACACTGTAAGAATACCATAAAGCAAATAAACCTTACAGTATGTGGAAATTATCATACTTAAATGAAGTGAATGTGGAGGTACTGCTAATGGGAATAGTATTTCCTTCTGGGCTACCATATTCTGAAATTAACTAGTGGTGCTGTTTTCACAACTGTAAATATGTGTAAAGCCATTTTAAAAAGAGAATTTCATGGCATTATTACCAGCCACTTAGGTCCATATGTCTTCCTCTTGCTGACCAAATCAAAAGAGATCATTTACTTTGTTAAAAAGAAAAATGGCTTCGTTCAAAGCTAGGTCCAATGAGACAGCTGGTCCTAGTCATCCAAATTACCATCTCCTTATGTACAGATATTAAGGTGTTTTACAGCAAGGAACAGTGGGGTGAGGTGATATAATGAGACAATAGTTATTTCTGTGATAATTTCATCACTTCCTTGACCCAGACCTCTCCTTCCCATGCCTGTGGAAATGAAATAGAGCTTGAGTTTCTGATGCTCACGTTTGCTTATTTTGTCCATTATTCTGGGCTGAGGAGACTCTAAGGTGGCAATTTATACACTAAGCCTGAGGTGGTTTGGAGAAGCTGCATGTCTGTGAAGGAAAAAGTAAATAAACATTTAATGTTCCATTTGCCATGGCAGTTATAGTATGTGAGTTATATCTTAAATACAATATAAAGTGCAATTAGATCACATTATTACATGACAATATTATTAGTAAATAAGCAAAATCTGAATAGATATTTCTGCAAAGAAACATGGAACTGCCTAATAAGCACTAAAAGATGCATAATGCCATTAACCATCAAATAATGTAAATTATAATCATAAGTAGTATCTACTGCATACCAATGGGAATTGCTATATTGAACAAGGTAAATTAAAAAGAAGTATTGATGAGGATGTGAGGAAAACAAAAGATTCAACAACTGCCAGTGGAAATGTAAAATTGGGAGACTACAATGGAAATGTTCAATAATTCCTCAAACATTTAAGAATAAAATTCCTGTTATTGTCCAACGTTTCGTTTTCTAGGCATGTATCCAAGAGAAATTTAATTTTTTATCCACTTAAAATTTGTGTGTGAATGTCCATAGCAGCATTATTTATAATAGCCAAGAAGTGAAAATGACTGAAATGCATATGCCAAGTGATAAATGGATAAATATAATGTCCCATATTAATAAAATAAAATTATTATTTAGCAAAATAAAGAGGGAAAATGCACTGATATATGCTCTCATATGGATGGATCTGGGAAAAGTATGCTAAATGAAAAACAGTAGTCACAAAACATCACCTATTGTATGATTCTGTCTATATAACATGTCTAGAAGAAGCAAATCTATAATATAGGGAGACTGGTAGTTGCTTAAGGTTAGGGAGAGATAGGACCAGGAATGATCTTTTTTTTGCTCATATATTTATTTTATTTTGTTTTTACTTTTATTAGTACACATTTGCAGTACATAATGATTATATTCATTGTAGAGGATTGGCACATGTATATAACTCATTTCAATTCCCTTCTTTTTCCACTTTCCCCTACCTCCCTTTTATTTTTCTATCATCAAATTCATTTATAAGACCTTATAAATTTAATTATCTTATATACAGATTAAATCTATCTATATATATTGTTTTTATATATTCAGTTTTTCATATAAGAAAAATCATGTGTTATTTACCCTTGAGTGTCTATTTTACTTCACTTAACATTATGGTCTCAAGATGCATTCATCTTCCTATAAATGGCTCAAGTTTATCCTGCTCTGGCAGAGCAGAGTAGTATTTCATTGTTGTATAAATACCACATTTTTATCCATTCATCTGCTGATGGATATCTAGGCTATTTCTAACATTTAGCTATTATGAATTGCACTGCTATAAACATGAGTGAGTATGCACACATCACGGTGGTATGATGTCTTTAACTCTTGGGAAGACATCTAGAAGGGAAATAGCTGTGTTAAATGGAATTGATACTTTTATTTTTTTTGAGGAATCTCCATACTGATTTACATATTAGTTTTATCCATTCACAGTCCCAGCAACAATTGAGAATGGTTCCTTTCTCCCCACAGACTTGCCAGCATTTGCCATTGGTTGGTATCTTGATGGTAACCATTCCTTCTTGGGAGAGATATAATCTCAGTGTTGTTTTAATTTGCATTTCTTGAATGGCCAGCAATGTTGAACATTTTTTCATGTATTTATTGGCTGCTTGTATTTCTTCACCTGAAAAGTGTCTATTCATTTCTGATGGCCATTTTCAAATTGATATTTAAATTGAGGGGGTCTAAGTTTTTTGAGTTCTTTATATATTCTAGTTATGAGTCATTTTTCTGAGGAGTAGCTGACAAATTTTTTCCCATTCTTTAGGTTTTCTCTTTACTCTGTTAGTGATTTCCTTTGTTGTGCAGAAGCTTATTAATTTGATGTGATTCAATTTATTGATTCTTGGTAATATTTCTTGTGCAATCAGGGTTTTGTTCAGAATGGCCTACATCTACTTCCTCTTTAAGTCTAGAGATTCTAAATATGTTTAAGCTGATTGTGAGACTTGTGAATAGTGTTAAGATCTATTAAAACATTTTTAAAAATTTTTTAAATATATAACTTTATTATCAAACACACATATACAAAAATTAAAATTATTCAAAGAAAAACAATGCAAGGGAAAAAACTATAATAATATTCAAATATAGTAGAACTCAACCAAAACAAAACTGAAAAGTACTTAAACATTTTTCCATATAATTAAAAAAAAATCTCAAGCAATAAAAAGACATCAGAGAATGTGATTTGTTTTAAAAAGATTTTCAAAACCAATATTGAACAAATAGTGGTCTGGAAAAAAAAAATTTAGTTAGCTAGTAGACTCCACATAGACCGAGTTTTTTTTAAATTTAAATTTCAATACAGTCATATGACATGTGATGGAAATATAATCTGAGAAATATGTTATTAGGCAATTTCATCCATGTGTATCACTTTAAATGCATGTATTGTCTGGAATGTTTATTATAGCTCAACAAAACATTGAAAATCACTAATTGTTCCTGTATGTGAAATCTGGACAGGATTCAGTGGGGAGAGTTTGACTTTGGTCTTCATGGGATTTCCTGTGGCAACTCACAGGCTTGGTGCTGGGTTAATCTGAAGGCTCAGTCATTTACAATTTGTGCTACTTCCTGGAGCTCCTTGAGCTGTCTGTCCATTTCTATCCATACACAGATTTCTCATATGTCATATACAGTGGGCACAGGCTTTTCATTTATCTGAGCCATCCAGTATCTATGCTAAAAGAGAAAGAATGACATAAAATATTGCTATTCTTTTAGTAAACTAGGCTAGTACCTTATTAAAATTCCTGAAAATTCCACTACATTTTATGGTTTGGGTAAGGTTTGAAACTCACAGCATTAAAAAGAAGCATCATTATTACACTTGAAGAGCACAGAGGAAGCAAATTTCCAATATTGCCAAGTACAGACTCATTAAAATATCTGCCACATATAGCAAGAGATATATTTGATATTGAAACACTATCAATATTATTTTATCAGGTTTCTAGTTCTAACCTATAATCTTCTCAAGCAGATTTATGTATTTTAGGAAACTCATGCCATTTTGTCCATTCTATATCGTAAAAGAATCTCCTTAAGATTAGGAGATGGGGTTTAAAAATCCTGAATTACAAAGGATTTCATAATGCCATATGAACTTAGAAAAAAAATTTATTAGCATGGCCATGTATTTGATATCCTCTCCTCAATGAAATTTTTAAGGCAATATGAGCCATTTTATTTAAAAAGCTTTTTCGGTGTTTACCAAGTGCCAGAAATATACCAGTACTTTCTATATATTTAACTACTAAAGCAGTTACTATTTTTTCAGATGTAGAAACTGAGGCATATGAGAGTTAAGTAGTTCTAGTTTCCAGAATTAGTCCTAGCCTTCCAGCCTAGACCATCTGGCTCAAACTTGGCACCCAACCATCTCTCTGTTAAACTGCAATCTTAAGAGAAGCAGAACCTTGAAGAATGAGCTTGTAGATAGCCGGAGGGATAGAGATAGTAGGAGCTGAGGAAGGCAGGTGATTTACAATTACATGGTGATCAAACATGTCTGAGGTCCTCTAGAAACATCCTTGATGTACAAGGCTCCCAATTAGACGTTCAGAAAGACAGCTTAGGGCTTAGGGTTATTTGTTCACATGGGCTAGCCTAAGTTAAGTGATTGATAAATAATAATTGTTAATATATATTTTTCCAGCCACTTCCAAAAAACAGACTACATCCTTCCCTAATTGCACACCTTTTGCCGAAAGTTCAGCTTGGCTTCTCCTTTTCTTACAATGTGTAGAAAGAAATGATTTTCTCCTAAGTCTCACTGAAACCACCAGATTTCAGATCATTCTGTACAACTAGATCAACATTCAGGGAGGTCAGGTTGTTGTGTTCCTGGGCCTTGTTCAAAAACAAGAGAGGGTAGATATCTATCCCACAGCAGTTCCACCTAAGTGCACTTGCATGACTGGCAGATTAATTGTCCTTCTTGATCGTTTTTTTTTTTTTCTTTTTGAGGAAGTCTTGGGAGGTAGAAATGAAAATAATTGAGGAAATCCATATAATTATTTAAAAACTATTAAATATACTAAATATAATATCTATATGTTAAGAATTACTAGAACACAGACAACAAGAAAAGTGGGAGAAATAAGAACATTTAGGTTATATTTGAATATTTGATTCTCTTGAAGTGCCAGTTACATTGTTATCTACACACACACACACACACACACACACACATACACACTTAGGAAGTAAAAATCACTACATGTTTTGATACATGTACTATATGTGGGTGCATGCTTGTTTGTATTAGTATGAGGTGGGAGACCATTCTATCTCAGAAAATAAATATTATGTAATAAAACTTTATAAAGGCAACTTGAATAATTTAAAAGAATTAAATCACAATTACCAGGAAATGTAATGAGATAGATGCTTTCCCTATATGAGTTTACAATTTTATATTCTCTGTCAATTATCAGTTAAAGTAATAATAAATATTAATTATAATAAACTATTTTAGAAACCAAGAACGATAACCAAGCCAACAACTGATTTTAATCATTCAGCATATAAAAAGTTCTAAACAAAACTTTTGAATTAGTAACTGGACTCACTGTTTATTTAAATAGACCTGGATGTATATACGTAACATCAATATTTTCCTACTATAGAGAAAATATAAAGTGAATGTGTCCCTCCCTGATATCAAAGCACACTATAAAATCACTTTTAGGTAATTTGATAATTTAGTAAATATATTTTGAATTATGTACTGGAGCCATCCAAAAACTTTTATATTTAAAAATGTCAGCAGTTGTATACTGATATCATAAAATAAACACACACACACACACACACACTCTTAATGTCTTATGATACAACCAACCACTATTACCACTATACAACTTAGATAGTATTTGTGAAACAGATTGTTTCTTTTTTGAGACAAACTCTTGCTGTGTATTCCTGGTTGGCCTTGAACTCACTATGTGTGTTTTTAAACCTTCAAAAAAATTTTTCTTTAACATTTATTTAGAGCACATTCTTTGTTTCTCTGACAACACTTACATTACTAATTAGACTTCTGTAGCATATTTATATCTATATTTAGGTTATTTTCATTTTTTGTTTTGCTGTAGATTGAACACAGGGCCTGCTGCATACTAGTTAAGTGCAGTGCCGTTGAGCTATACCACAGGCCACAAGGTTGATTTTTGACCTATAAACTTTATAGAATTTTATTTATAGCAGTGTTGAGCCATCCATTTTGTGGTAAATTTTGTCATTATTATTCCCTGTTTTTTAAAATTAATTCATACAACATATTTTAGGGATAATTATGCTCTGTTTTATATCCTGGAACTGTCTATGCACACAAATATACTTGTAAATTAATGATCTTCTACCTACTGCTTATATGCTATATTTCAAAGTTCAAAAATTAAACATAAATCCTTTGAGAATAATTAATATTTAATGACTAAAGGATTAGCAAAATTGTGGTGTCAACTACTTCAAGTATGTTTTAGCACAGGATATAAAGAGGCATATACTCAAGAATTTTATTTATTTCATCGTCACTTTATAAAAATTACTACAAAAGCTGATAAGAATAAATGAACATACTTCAAAAATGTAGTTACTTCCTCTCCCTCTTAGGTGACAGCTGAACTTTAGCTTATGTTCCATCAGGAATTCTATTTTTTTAAGCCTGTATGAAAGAGAGAATGGGTTTAGATCACTCATCCACCAGAGGAGAAAATTAGATTGCTCTGGAAGACTGATCAGCACAGCAGAAAGTTAGCTACATCTATAGGTGAGTGAAGGTGGCCCTGAGATATGAGTTTGTGCTGTGTCTCCATGATATTTGGGAAGTGAAAGACAGAAATCGATCACCATCTTTATAAATAAAGGTAATGAAAATCAAGCAGGTCAATAAAATTAAATGAAAAAACAAAGAAAATTAAATATGCTTATAGAAGTAGTGAGGAGAGTGAAATAAATGAAAATGAAGAGAATAGTGAGGAGATAATTAACACAAATGTGTGAAGCACAATATTTTTAATTAATTTTCAATTGCTGTTTTGAAAATTAGCATAAACTTAGTGCCTTCAGACCATACACAGTTATTAGCTCACAATTTTTGTGGTCAAAAGTCTGGACATGTGATTTTGCCTAGTCTTCTCTTTGGGTATCCTAAAACTGCAACCAAGGTTTTAGGCTTTCCTCAAGAGGCTTGGTTAGGAAAGGCTCTATTTCCAAGCTAACTTGGTTTATTTTTTTTTCAGTGTTGGAAGACATTTATTACCTAATTTTAAGACTTCCTCTAAAGCTACAGTAATCAAGGCAGTGTTGGTGTAAGGAAAGACATATAGTCTAGTGGAATAAAACAGAGAAATTAAAAATAGAACCACACATATATGGTCCACTGAGTTTTGAAAGATTATTTAACATTAACATTTTATATAACATAAGCTCAATTCAAGAGCAGAGGAAAAGAGTCTCTTCAGCAAATGATACTAGAACACCTGGTATCTGTATATAAAAAATTAACCTCAACCCTTTATTTCCATACATAAAAATAACTTAAAAGGATCTATGAACCTAAATATGAAAGCCTAAAAGTATAAAACTTTAAGAAGAAATTATAAGGGAAAATGTTCATGAATTTAGTGTAGGCAAGAGCATCCTAGGATGCAAAAAACATGATGTATAAAAGAAAAAAATTGATAAATGAGATCCCATCAAAATTTAGAACTTTAAATGACATCATTAAAATGAAAAGTAGTCCTTAATTAGACCATATTTGCAATGCATATAACCTATGACCAGAATATATAAAGAATTCTTACAGCTCATTAATAGACAACCCAATTAAAAAGTAGACAAAATAAGATGATAAATAGCCAGTACAGAACAAGGAAAGGTATGCAACACTAGAATCAGAAAAATACTAATCAGTGCAATAACAAGATTGAATTATACACGCATTAGGGAGATAAAGTTAAAAGTTTTAAAAGCCTTGTCCTGACTTTTCCTTTGTATTTGATTCTCTCCCTTTGCTTTTAATTTGTCACCCCCAATGGATTCATTCTGCTGGGTTTCCTGGGGTTGTGATCCTCATCGTCTTTTCCTAGGATATTGTCTAAAATTTTTTGGAGTGCTTTTTGGTATTCATGAAATTCCTCAGGTGCTCTTTATCATGAAAGTATCTTATTTCTCCATCAATTTTGAAAGATAGTTTTGCAGGGTACATCAATCTGGGTTGGAGGTTGTTTTCCTTTAGGGCTTAAAATATGTCATTCCAAGCTCTTCTTGCTTTGAGGGTTTGTATTGGAAGTCTACTGTGATTCTGATGGGCTTTCCTTTGTATGTGATTTGTTTCTTTTCTCTCACTGCTTGTAAAAATTTGTTTTTCTGTTGGGTTTCTGGAATCCTATTATATGCCTATGTGTAGATTTTTTTGATCAAGGCTTGTTGGAGTCCTATATGCCTCACTTCTCTGTATGTCAAGTTCCTTTCCCCTCCTTGGGAAGTTTTCTGCCATCACTTCTGTGAACAGTTTTATGTCACCTGCACTCTCTCTTCTTTCTTCATTGACTCCAGTCAATCTTATGTTATTCTTCTTTGCATTATCTAGCAGCTACTGGGTTGATTTCTTGTGGTGCCTTATAGTTTTAAAGAAATTTTTCTTTTCTTGGTCACTAACTGAAATCTTATCTTCTATATCTGAAATTCTGTCCTTACATTGGTTCATTCTGCTGCACAGACTTTTCAATGTTTTTAATCTCTTGGAAATCTGTTTGCATCTGTTTTATGGATTCCATTTGTTTCCTATGTTGGGATTTCATCATATTCCTCAGCTCCTCTATTTTTTTATCTTTGTCCTCTCTAGATTTATTAATCATGTCTTGTGCTATGGGCACAATCTCTGTTGTTATATGAGAAATTATTTCTGATTTCATTTTTTCCAGATCCTCTTTTGTTGCCAGTTCACGGAGTCCAGGTGGTTGAGTATCAGAGTGTTCCATCTCATTTCCCTTTGGGGTTGTTTTAGGTGGTCTGGAAGTCTAGTTTTGAAACTTGTTTGTGTGTCTTCTCATTTCAACGGGGCGGGGGGGCGCGGTTTATGTTGCTGGCGCCCTTGCGGCTCACCTCCTCTGTGCTCGTGGGGGTGAGGGGTACGGTGGCCAGGAGGACTCCTCTTGTGGGCCAGTAGCTGCTTACTTCCTCTGTGCTTGCAGGGGTGGTACAGTGGCCCAGAAGCCTCCTCTTGTGTACTGGGAGTGGCTCTCCTCCTCTGTGCTCACAAGGGTGGGGGTGGGGGGGCACTAACTTGGTTTTGTTGAGAGAATTAATTTCCTTGTGGCTGCAGGTCTGAGGCCCCTGTTTCTTGGTTACACTTGGCTACACAATAAGTCCAATCAGTCCCATGGGACGACCTGTGGTTCCTTGCCATTTGTCCTCTCCATAAGCACTGTAGTGACAAAGCAGTTTGTTTCCTTTAAAATGGCATGGAAATAGTACAGTAAACCTGCTACTAATATAAAACCTTGCACAATGCAGTATGAGGAATCATTGGAGTACCATCCCATTGCTTTCACCATATTTCTGTGTTTAGAATAAAGCCACAGATACTACTCATTCTCAGAGTGAGAGGTGATTTAAAGAGAATGAACACCAGCAGTGCGTATTACTTTAGCATCTTTCCAACACTGCATATCAGGATGAACAATGAGATGATAGCCTGTACCTCATCTTTCCAATAAATGATTAGCATCATTTCACAGAATACTGCCTGATTCCCTAACTAATGAATGTTTGAAAGTCATTTGTCTACCTCTTAAAATGGTTAAGAGGATCACAAGAATTTGACCACTATATAATCCACCACTATATAATGCAGCATTTAACCAAGTAGAAAAATTTGAGTCAAACACAGAGATCTGAAAAGTTCTTTTCATTTAGAATCCATACAGAATATTAAACAAAGCTGGATATATTAAAATGAGGATTTTAAAGATTTTAGAACAAAGTGTGATGCTTTTCAAGATGTGATTTCCCAAAAGCCATAAAGTGCTAAGAAATTTTCTATATGTTCATGGTAATTGCTAGTAGGTTTTTTTATATTTTATTGTAGTATATTAGTTCATGTGTGTATGGCATAATGTTTACATTTTGTGTGAGAAGTTAGCATATGTATATAAAAATTCCAATTCTTTTTTTTTATTCTCTATTCCTTCCCCCAATCTCTTGATTCCCTTCCTCTTTGAGAAAGTTCTATTTCTCTATTTCCTATTATCAATCTTTTATTTTGCCCTTTATTTTTACTCTGTGTTTCTCATATAAGAGGAACCATTTTATTTGTGGTGAATTATTTTGCTTAAAAGTAATCTAGTGTCAAATCTAATTTCCAAACATACAATGATTTTGCGATCTGGAAAACACTTGAGAATTGCACGTAACATTACTGATGGAATATGAAATAAATGACATATAGTATTTCTACAAAGAATACTATGAGAAATAGTGTGTGTTTCTCATATACATGAACAAAGATAAGGCCAACTGTCACAATAAATAGAGATTCTCATTTCTTGGAGAAATACTAACATCTTGACAAGGCTTAAATTGGTGTGGCTATTAACAGACAAAAAGGAAAATAGACACTGGTCTAATTACTAATCATAAGACTAAATTATGTTAGTTATTTAAATCCACTTGGTGAGAAAATTTTTACAGTTTAAAATTAAAATCAAGAACTAAAGAAAATACCATTTTGAGAGAGTAATCATAGAAAATAATTTCTACATTCTAATTGTCTAATGGAACTTAGACATCTATGCATTCAAACATCATGGGCCATGGATTTAGCTCAGTGATTCCACTGCTTGGCTCATAAGCACAAGGATCCAGGTTAGATCTCTGGTACCAAAAAAAAAAAAAAAAATCAAATCAATATCATGTAGTTCATTTCTTAAATAACAAGCATGAAGCCTGAATGAATATTTATATTCAACCTAATTCTATATTTATTTATATAACCACCTTCGGAAACACTCAGTACAGACAATTCATGACTTTCTATTTTTCTCAACAACAAAATCCTTCACTATAAAGTACTTGTTGAACAAATCTAAACTTTTAAAGCTGATGTAGTGGTGCTGTATCACAGGGCAGCCTATATGTCCATCAGCAAATGAGTGAATAAAGAAAATATGATATTTTTACATAATGGAGCACTACTCTGTCATAAAGAAGAATAAATGTGAATCATTTGTAGAAAAATGAATGCACCTTAAGAACAAAATTTTACTTCTGCTGTGGCTAAACTGCAACACTTGCAGGGACTATTTCTCTTGCAACCAAATAAGTAAAGACTTTGCTTCCAGTATAATTGTCTTAGTTTCAAAATGTCTATTTGTTTATTTCCCATAGTTCTTATATTTCTGGATTTTTACTATCTTTTCATTCATTATAAACTTATATTTCATCATCTCCTTGAACCTAATTATAAAAAAATAAACTTTTAAGATTCCAGTACCTATGTTTTCTGGCAATCAGCCATTGCTGTAGCATTTATTTCTAAGACTGTGTCACATTTTTAGCTTTCTTTGTTTGAGAAGTGGTTTGGATTGTTTTCTGGATATTCTGAATTTTATAGAGATTGTATATTCTAAAAAGCTTTCATTTATTGTTATCTTAGAAAATTATTACATCTGTTGGATTCTATCTTTGGTACTATCTGAAATTTCAACTTAATTTTTCTTCTGAGTTAAATGCTTAGAATCTGTCTCTTTTGCATTTGGGCAGTCATCCAGATATATGGATCGGTTTATATATTTAAAAAGGACAATATTTTCCTAGCTTTCCTCTTTTCTGCATTCTATCTCTATTTCTAGTGGCTCTAGTTTCTCAAAAATCTTGACCTCTGATTCTTCAGAACACATAAAATATGGGTTTATTATCAGTGAGTTCTTTCTTCCCCCTGTCCTCTTTCAGGCTAAATATATTAAAGCCTAGTCTATCCAAGGACCATTTTTTTACTTTTAACTGGTTAGGATCTTCCATTGCTTACTTTTCTATATTGGAGTGTAACTTGATTTGTTTTCCATCTATTCTTTGACCCAGGCATAGAGATATTGTCTATAGGAAGATTTGTCCAATGTGCAGGAATTTTGTCTATAGGAGGATTTGTCCAAGAGATTATATGTTCGTATAAAAATGGAATCCTGTCAGCATAACCACAGTGAGTGAAGCAATATGGTAATTGAAGTTGTTTTAGTGCTTTGCTTTGCCTTTTCTGAATTGTTCATACATCCTTCTTTATTTCGTTTGTACAAGACTATAATCTAAAATTAATAATTAATACTAAGTGGTTCAATATATGATCCCTTAGGAGGTCCTTTAATATTTTAATGACAGCCACTATGGATAGTTCAATCTGTATTTTGCACCCAATCTCATTCCTTTCAGTCTTGTATTTCTGATACAATTTCTTTAGTAGGTGTTAAATTGTATTTTCTCTTTTCTTAATTATTGCAAATTACTTTCAATTGAGGAAAAACTGTAAATATTCTATATTACACACTTTTTTCTAAAGTTAAGACAAAATGCAGTACTAATAAGAATTTTAAGGATTTTCATGTGTTTATCAGTCACTGAAACTTCTTTACTTATTATTATTTGGAATTTTATTAAATCGCCCAAAGTTTTGAATGCATGTGCTTCTTTGGGTTGGCTGGTTTTTGTTATTACATAATAGGGGCATTATCATGGTATATATATATAGTGGGGTTTTTTTGTTCTTTTTTTGGTACTAGGTATCGAACTCAGGTCCTTGCGCTTGTGCAGCTGGCAGCGAAACCACTGAGCTAAATCTCCGGCCCCTATGTAGTTTTAAAATAGAAAAAATTCTTAAATATACAGAAGTAATTTTAATATATTTTGAGCTACTTAACTCTACTTAAAAAATAACTTTTAGTGTTCAAGAGAGTTTCCAAAATTCTATCATATGGCAATGAATTAATGAATCATTAATAAGCATGTTTCTAAGCAAATATGTGTCAAGAACTTCTTAACTGAAAGCTTTCAGTAACCCTCAAATATATACACTGGAAGGATCTGGCTAAATATTCAAACATGCCTTTCCATACTCAGAAAAAGGAAATGTCCAACGGATGTAGACATTCTGCCTGCAATGGGAGTTTCAGACCTGCTGTGTTCTTTCCATTTCTACAGAAGGCTACTTGTTTCCTGTCCAAATCCGTTTCTGAGACAAGCGCTCCTCTGGTGCTCAGGTGAGCTCTCCACCACAGATGATAGGCGAAGTGTGCTGTAGCCACATTGTACTAATAAGAATTCTTGGTCTATTAAAACTGGCTGTGTTGAAACTATTGTCTACACCACTTGCATAGTTCTGTGAAGGACTATGGTAACTAGAGATTTTACTTTACTACATTTTAGAATAATTGAAAGTAAGCAGTACTCTCTTGTTATGATGATGTTATAATATTACCTTAGGAATTTTTCAGTGACCTGTACATAAGTGTCAATGCAAGGTATTAGAGTTATACCATTGCAGCTTTTTCTTTTAATATCTTTCTTTAAGGAAGAGTGAAGTATCTGAGAATATGTTTATACTGAATATTTCACAAAGAAATTTGTAAAGAATAAATAACAAAAATACATGAAATGATTAAAGGTCATTCCTGTTACTTTTTAAAAGAACACAAAACCTGTACATCAATGATTATTGCACATAATTGAGCTGTCTTAATATTTATATCTAACTAATCCTTGCAATTGAAAACATTTTTTGAGAATTAAATATTTTAAATTTTAAAAAAAGTTCTGCACCTTTTGAAATTACAAATTTGGAATGTTTATATCATAAATCCATAAACTTTTCAATGTTTATACAATGTATAGAGCAATCTAGCAAATAGTGTATAAATAAGTAAACTTTTCAAATAATAATGTGGCCTTCCAGACACAACAGACCCACATGAGGTCCATTTTTAGTTCTTGAGAAACTGCTGTACAGACTTAAATATTGTCTGTACTAAATGTACGCTACAACTAACCGTGTATATGTGTTCTGTTTTCTACCATCATCCCTATCACTTATTTTCTATATACTTGATTTTAGCCATTCAGACTGGACTGAATGAAATCCAATGTAGTTTTGATTTGCGTTTCCCTGATGGCTGAAGATATTGCTTTTAACTATAGAGTTTGTAACAATTTATTAAAGTGTCTGCAAGAGTGAATTAAATTTGAAACAAGTTGCAATTTAAGATGGAAATGTACTGAGGTTTGAATATCCTACCATGGAAAAGTCTGATATAGTTATTAAAATTATAAACTGAAGAACAGTAACCTTTGTGGTAATTAATAGGGTTTTTCTTAACAAAAGAAAACAGTTAAGCTTTGACATATGCTTCAATTTTTCTTGGGAGTTTAATAAAGATATATACATATATATGTATATATATATATTCAGAAGAGTCATTTCATATCACTTTGTGCCTCAGCACTGAATTTTTTCCATATATTTTGGCTTTATTAATTTTAGAGATGATGATACTTAAGTGTTGTATTGGTATAGTGATAGAGATATTAAAATATCAACAGATTTATGATTTGAAAAAATAAAAAATATCACTATTAAAAAGGAGAGGAAAATAATAAAACCAAATTGTTAAATTGTTAGTATTTTGCCTTACACTCAAAATTATGAAAAATATTGTGTTCCATATATGATGGATACAGATATATGTACACATAAATGCATGTTATGTATATGTAATCATAAATAAAATATCTCTAAGGAAAATTATTGTGAGTATAGATTATTTGTTTTGCATAGCTAAGAAGGATCAAAATAGTTTAGAATACTATTGGGTTTCATGTTCGTAAATTATTTCTGAATGTTGGATTTTTCTTATTGATTATGGAACAATTTAATAAAATATAATTTTAATTTATTAAATTCAATTAACTACAAAATAATAAGTTTACCTTGTTTGAAATTATGTTGAGCAACCAGAGTAATATTTAGGGGATGAAACCAATTACTTAATTAGCATGATTTGTATAGAAGATTTTTTTTCCTTTGTAATATGATACTAGATGCATTCTAAATATTTTAAATTTTGTAAAGTGACTAGTTGTGTGCAGCAGCCTTAAAAATTATTACAAAAATAAATTTCCTCCAAGAGATATATATTCCATAGAAAGTCAAGAATGATAATTAGATTTTTAACAATAAATTAAAATCTAGAAAAATATTTTCCATATATACCACTATAAAAATAGAATTGTGTTAATTAAAGGGCCACAAAGTAAAGAAAGATAAAAAGTAAATTTGGATTGTTACTATGTTTGGAATGTATGAACATGGATTTTTGCAAAATTTTATTTTTATCTCAGAACATAATTTACTACTTTCCACTTTTAATTTATTTTAAAAATAAATTTATGTGCATTATACTTATAGAGTTAAGAAAAATGCATAAATGTCATGTAATCGAACATTCATGTATACTTACAATTGTTCAGAATTGTCTATTACATAGTTTGGAAAATTTCATATCTTAGATATACTTAAAGTCACACTACTAAAGGTAAAGGCAGCTGTGAGGGCAAAATTTTTGCAATCTGCAAACTAGTACTCAAATATAGAAATGCTATAAATTTTAATCTATATTAATGATGCTTTATAAGGTATATTTTAAACATGGAACTCTTTCTACTCTATATCATGTCTAAATCATATCATCAATGAAAAATTAAATTGTGATTTCTGCCATTCCACGATAGCACTTTAGATAATGGATGTTTAATCTAATGGATGACAGCACTTAATATGAATAAATAAACACAAACAATTTATTTAATTGCAGCATATAACTATGGCTTCATAAGAAATACCTTTTTGAAACTTGCAATAAATTTGGTGGCTAGACAAAGTTAAATATCATTTTTAAACTACCATTATTATGTGCTTTGGTGGTCATTATGCTCCTTTATTAAATAGAAAAAATAGTGTGAAAAAATTTTTAAAAATCAAGATTTTACTCTGAATGTTGAATGATATGTAATATTTATATAAAACAATATAAAATTTAAACCCACATCCATTAAATCATTTTTATTACAGAGATACTAGTTTTCCAATTTAATGCTTCTAATTATTGAAATATTAACAATTTGAGAACTCTGTCTTAAGAGCTCATGCGGAAAATGCTACTCTGAAATTTTATGTTACTTGTCCTAATTTTTTGTCTTTTAAAAATTGTTATAGAGCAATATTACTTTCACCATAAAATGCACATCCTCCTCATTGTCAACATCATCGACCTTGGTAATATGTTTGTTGGCATATCGTTTTTGCCCATGGTCTATGTTTTTATTCTTAATTTTACACTTGATTTTTAAATTCTTGAATGTACATTATCAATATTGTACATTCTATGGATTTGGACAAATGTATAGTGATGTGTATTTATCAACAACTTACAGACTGTTTGCACTGTCCTCAAAGTCCTCTCTGCTCTGCCTATTCACCTCTACCCCACAGTAACCTCTGACAAACAGTAATATTTTTCCTACCTCCACATTTTGTCTTTTCCAGATTGTATATTTGGAACCATGAAGTGTTTGGTATTTTTAGATTCACTTCTTTCACATGCTAGTAAGTAGTTAATGATAGGTCTTCCACTACCTCAGCAGCTATTATGTATAGTAGCTGCCCTCTTCCTATGGTGCCTTGCCCCCTCCCCTGTGTGACGTCATGCCAAGATGGTTGCTCCCACCAAAGAATAAACCCTTCCTCCTAGCATGCCCCTGGTCCCACCTAGAGAGTAACCTAATACTCACTCACCCCCTACCACCTAGTGACGTCACCGGCTCCTCCACTCCCTGATCACTACCTCACTCAACCCCACCTCAGCCCCTACAAGCCCCACCCCAGTCTCTATAAAAGACTCTCCCTGCCCCGGCCATATTGCTTTTGTCTCTCCTTTGTTCAGAGACAGCCCGGCAGATCTATTCCCCTAATAAAGGCTTGTTGTGGCCTGGTCTGGTCTTGGTCTTTGGCACTTTTACCTGACATTTCGGTTTCTCCATGTTTCTTTGTGCTTTGATATCTCATTCTCTTTTGGTGCTAACCAATATTTCATTGTTTATATATAATAGAGTTTATCCATTTATCTACAACACTGGTTGCTTCCAAGTTTTAATACATAGAAATAAAATGAATGTAAACAATTTGGTTGCTTCCAAGTTTTAGCACACAGAAATAAAATGAATGTAAAGAATTTTATACAGATTTTGTACAGATATAAATGCTATGTTTTTCTTAATTTTATAATAAAAATGTATTAAAAAAAATGAAACAAGCAAAAACAAAACAAAAACCTGCCAACAACAAAGTCACTGTACCCTTTTGCATTTCCACCAGTATTTGACATTGTCATTGCTATGGATTTGGGTCATTATAATACATATTTCCATGTTTTAATTTTCATTTCTCAAAAACATATGATGTGAATCATTTTTGTGAAATTATTTTTGTCACCTATATCTTTCTTTGGTAAGATGCTTCAAGAAAAAAAAAGCTACAATAATTAACATATTTTGATATTAGTGAGGCAATAGAAAAACATCATTGGGATAGAATGGAGAACTTAGGAAGAAATCTTCATAAATGCAGTGAATCTTTCACAAAGGAGCAAAGATAATACAGTGAAACTAAACTTTTCACCAAATAGTACCAGAACAACTAGACATTCACATCCAAAAAAATCAATCTAGACATTATATAGGACCTTCATACATTAAAGCAAATGAGTCAAAGACTTATATGTAAAATGAAAAACTGAAATTCATAGAAAATGAAAACTAAGTAATATTGCATAAGGTGATGACTCTTTTAGATACAACAATAGTACAATCCATAAAAAAAATTGTTAATCAGAATTTCATTAGAATTAAAGTCTTTCTCTGCTAAATATATTATTAAGAAAATGAGAAGTCAAGCCATAGGACAAAGAAGATATTTTCAAAAGACATATCTGGTAAAGTACTATTATTCAAAATATACAGATTCTTAAATTTTGAAAAGAAGAAATTTTTTTTTTGGTACAGGGGATGGAACTCTGGACCTTGTGCTTGCAAGGCAGGCAGTGGAACCACTGAACTAAATCCCCAGCCCAGAAAAATATTTTTTTAAAAATATGTTCTTCTTTTTATTTCAGTAGTCCTAAATATTCTAGGTACACAATACTGAAAGAATTGGTTAATGCTATAAACAGTCCTCATTGATTGATCTACTATTCAAGGAAAACACTTATGAGGTAGATAGATAAATGCCATGACTTGTATCTAGATATCCCCCCAAAGCCTTATGCAGTCATAGATGGGGCTTTTGGGAGGTGGTTGGATCTAGGGTAGGTGACTATGGATTAAGGATGTGTGATAGCTGAATTAGTTCACTGACTGGTTTAGCATAGTTCTGGCTGTAGATAATTGGAAGGCCCGCCTTGGGTCTCGGTGACACCAACCAATAGGCTTGTACCCTGAGTGGAATAAAAAGGAAAATGTGGCTCAGTGCTGCTGTTTGCTGCTTCTTGCAGGCCATGGCATGAACTGTTTCTCCTCTATCACAGTTGGCTGTGGAGCCAGCCAACTATTTGATAAAAATGTAACAGTCTGTGAGTGCAAATAAACCATTCTCCCTTTAACTCATGGATATAGCCATTTTGTTCCAACAACAAAAAAGTAACTAAGACAATAAGCTAATGCATTTTTGGTAATGCACTCTCATAAAGTGTGTGTTTGTGTGTGTGTGTACGTGTGTGTGTGTTGTGTGTGTTGTATTCATTTGGTCTAGAAATATAACACAACTTCAATTTTCAATTTGCCACTGCTCCATACTCCCAAGGTAAGAAATATCAATATTTCCATCCTAGTACTTGAAAATATAAGAAAAGTTTTCAATGGCAATTATCCAATGAAATGACAAATAATTGAATGAAATATGTGAGTACTTTTAATGGTTTTAAACAAATGTTTAAACCTCAGACAATAGTGGAGATTATATGTGACATATGAAAATGTATAGAGGTTAAATTCAAAACAATAAGGAAGGCATCCTAACTACAGAATAATAATTATAAAAATAATCATGTAACTGTAACCAATTAGTAATTTAGCATATGTAATAACTTACAAATGTATCACTTCCCCTGTTAATCTGCAGAAGTATAGAATCATGAATTTCTGAATATGCAGATCATAGATCAGAATCTCTTATTTCAGAAGTGTAATAAGTGGCTGGGAATAGAATAGTGGAATAGTACTTGCCTAGCCTATGTTCAATGTCTACTAGGTCCAATACCCAGGATCTCTCTCTCTCTCACACACACACACACACACATACACACACCAAAAAAAAAAGAAAGTAAAAAAGAACTATAATTAATATCATTTGTTTTGAAATAATTAGTTTTTATCTTTTAATTAGTCATAATCCTGCAAGTATATCACAACTGCGAGCAAAATACAGAACCTAGAAATTAATTCACATACAAAGAGCCATCTAAATTATGAAAAGAATCCAATGAACATCCACTATAGGCAGGACAATCTCTTCACAAAGTTATCTTGAAAAATAGGATATATATTATGTAGAATAATAAAATTAGGTCCCTACCTCTTATCCCATAAAAAATTTAACTCAAAATGGACCAACGACAAAAAGACAAGATCTGAAACTATAAATCTACTTGAAGAAAACATAAGGAAAAAACTTTTAAATATTGATATATGTAGGCTTTTTAGACAGGACCTTAAAGGGAAGGCAACGAAAGCAAAAATGTAGAAAAAATGAGTTTACATTCAAATAAGAAGCTTCTGCATAGTGAAGGAGATAAGAAAAATATTGAAGAGAGACCAAAGTAAGGAGAAAAAATATTTGCAACAACTCATCTGACAAGGAATTAGTATTCAGATATGAGGAACTCAAAAACTCACTGACAAAAACACAGACAATTCAATTTAAACGTGGAAAAATTATGTGAATGGACATTGTTAAAAAGAGGGCATACAAATATTTAACAAGTATATCACATGACCAGGAAACTGCAAATCAAAACCCCAATGAGATATAATGTCACCCAAATTGAAATGACTATTGTCCAAAAGGAAGAGAGAAAAAAAACCCTCCTGGTGAGGTGGTAGAGAAAGGGGATTTTATATGCACTATTGGTAGAAATATAAATCAGTACACCCAGTGTGGAAAATTGTAAAGAAATTCCTAAAAAATCTAAAACTAGAACTACCATATGATCCAACCATCACATTTCTGGGTATATAATCAATATATATATTAAACATATCTGTGCACTATGAATGGTGACCAAAAAACAGAATCTACCTAAATTTCCCTGATTGAATAAATGGATAAAAATATGATATATTCATACAATGAAATATTATACAATCACTAGAAAGAATAAAAGTTCTATCATTTGTGGGAATATGGATGTAATTGAAGGAAATAATATTAAAATAGATAAGCCAGGCACAGGAGGAAACATAACACGTGTTTTCACTGATACGTGGTGTCTGAAAAAGTTAACCTCATGGAAGAGATTAGAAAACTGGAAAGCAAGGAGCAAGAAAGGATTGAGAAAGATTAGATAACCTGTACTCAAACACAGTTACATAGAAACAATAAGTTCTGTTCTTCTACAGAATAGGTAAATATAGTCAACAGCAATCTATGTTACATTTCAAAACTAACTGGAAGAGACAAAAGATTCCCAGTAAAAAAATGGGGAATACTAATTACCTTTATTTTATACATGCATCAAATTATCATAGTGTACTCCATAAATATGTAAAGAAATTGTGTCTATAAAATATACTAAGTGATGAAAAAAACATGATGAAAACTTTGAAATATGACTAAAATTATAAAATGTTACAATCAAAAATGAAAATATTTCATTAATCATATTAATCAACATTTAATAAAAAAATACCAGTATTTGCTATGTGACCACTTACGTAAATCAAAATAAAATGATAACTTTAATCTCTTTCTTTTAAAGTGTCACAAGTAAGAGTCATCTTCAATGATGACTTGTGACTCTTTTTTATCCCATTATTTCTTAGAAAATACTTGAAGAGTTCATTATATTTAAATATCCATTTCTAATGTATTGGTTTGGAAGCAGTTGGGTACGAATTTTGTTGCATCCTAAAAAGATTCATTTTACTATATGTCCTTTAATAGTTATAACTTACCAAGAGAGAAAATTATGAAAGCCTGAGCATGGAAAAAAAAGCAAATTTAAAGTAGGAATATTAATCTCATACCTTAATGGATGTTAGACAGGATGTGTCATTTGTTTAAAATATTATTTGTCAGATGACTTTCTCTCTATTTTACTGCAACCTCAGTAATATTGAAATGTACATATGCACACATACTTGTAGAAATCTGTTGCATAATTTGGTGAACACATACTTTTTTCAGACAGACATTTAAAAATTAGATGATGTAGAGGAAAATATTTAAATCAAGCTTCCAATAAAATTCCTAAGTTGTCTTTTTAATTATGTAATTTCTGAAAAATTAAACAACACAAAGAAAATGGTACTCCTGAGATACAATTTCTCCTTGGCTAGCAATTACTTGTAAAACTATATTTGGCAACTTGTACTCATGCACTCTTATCTCTAAAATATTAAATCTTTATTAAACGTATAAGATGTTTTACTCATTATTTTAAAGGTACCTTTATTAATTGTTATTTCAAAAATCAGATTACACTAATTATTCACTTATTCAATGCCCTCCAGCTAGTAACTACTCATAAAGAAATACTAATAATATATATCATGAATATCCGTCCTTAAAGTTTTGTTCTTGGTATAGCAGAGAACTTGACTTTCTAAAAGATATTATTAAAGATAATTGCAACCTAATTTACTTATCCATAGCATTTCATTGTATTCTGTGCTGACTACTTTCATGTACAATTACATTTCTTAATGATTGATTGGTGATATTATTTCATGCTTTATAACTCAAGGTAATATAATTTGAAAAAGCAAATTTGTACAGTGTAAGCTACTACAGTTTTCTTAGCTTCAATTTTTTATGATTCTATAACATAAACACCAAAGTGTTGGAAAGACTGATGAAAATACAAAGAAAGTTTGGGTAATTTTTTAGTATATTTTAGGTTCCATATTTTTCAGTATTGCCAGGGTGTTTTAAATTAGAGTAAGAGTTAACAATAATGGGAGCCATCCACCTTCTACTGTTGACCTTTTATAATCATTCCATTATCTTACTCCCTTGGGATTTTCATGATTATTTCCCAGAGAAGTGATGGTCCGATACTTCAGGCAAAAGTTGCCCACAATGATCTCACCCAAAGCAGCTACATTCTTTGAGGACCAGTTGTCCCTATTACCTTACTGCTATGCTAGTGCCTTGGGCATAATTAATTGCATGAACTCTCAAAATCAATAGTACTCTGATAAGTGAATTGATCTAAGTTTGATAAAATGTAAGAATGAATCTTCTTTTATAGCTGTGAATATGTAATGAACAAAAAGATAATTTTGTTTTAAATATTTACTTATTTTTTAAACATTTATAATAACATTGCTGACTCATATTTTAACTTTATCTTTTGTGTTCATGAGAAAATTGTGGCACAGATCACTCAGTATGTCAGTGCTACAAAAGAACACTGGTGTGTATAATTTCTAAATATATTTTTCAGTAACATTCAATAAGTTTTAAATAATATCCATCAAATATTTGCTTCTTGTCTATTTTGAAGTAAGATACTTCTTAAAATGGCATAAAAATGGCATCTTTTTCTTCTTTTGAGATGGCTATTTAGACAAGATTTTGATTTTAAATATATTTATGTAGTCAAAATGGAATATTCACAATTTCTTAATGAATGATAAATGATATTTCTGAAGCTTTTTCTGTTACCATGACAAAGACTGATGAAATGGCAAAATTATTCCATTATAATGTAAAGAAAACTTGTCAGTTTTCATTTATAATAAAGGTTTATTTAACTATTTTCAAATATATAAAATCATAATGAAGGCTAGGTAAAATATGTCTCTTAAGTCATTTTAAGGTTCAAGAAATAAAAAAAATGAAGATAAAATTGAAAGTAATACATTATTAATGTATTCTCAATTACTTGAGAAACAAGTTATAATTTTTGTACTTTCCATTGCTGAGGCTAAGTGATTTAGTTTCAGTCCTATGAATTATTAAATTAAAAGTAGATTGTGTAAGCAAACACATAATAATTGGTTTTTGAGTTTTCCTTCTCCACTTGTTTTCGACATTGTTTTCCAATTCTACACATACTCCTAACCTTACCATTAAAAATTCAGTGACTGATTTTATGTGAATCTTTCACTAGTCCTTAAAAATGAACCTTCATACCTGACTGTGGGTTCTTTTTTTTCATCAACCAAAACCTATATATCAACTTTTTCCACATTCTTTTACCTGCCTCTCTTAATGGAAACATTTATTTTTTTCTCAATTACATTTGCATATTTTTGAAAATAGGCTAAATTGACTAAAAAAAGATCCCTTACTTAGAAAAGAAATTATTTTATCTCATGCTAATTCACAAGAGTGAAAGAGTGAGCGGTCTTCAAAATTCAGAAAATCAGTGCTGCAGTGAGGAGGGAAGGTGGGTTTCACATGATCATTCATTCTGGCGGGGAAGAATTGTTCAGTTCCCTGCTTGAACATGAGTCATGGTAATAGTCTAGAAGAGAGAAAGAGTAAAACTCCAGAGCAAACAAATTCTGATGAAAGACAAAAGCAATGAAGATTGAACAATCAATTCTTGTCATACTTTATTAATTAAATCTTAGAAATGTGGCTATAAAAAGCAATGTACACAAGCTCAAGGACCCAAGTTCAATCCCCAGTACCAAAAAACAAAACAAAACAAAACAAAACAAAAAGCAATGTAGAAAAGAGACCAAAGAACGTTATTTAAATGAGAGGCCACACGATCAAGCAATTCATGATAATATGAAAATTAGCAGATATACATTTTGGGGGACCTTCAGCAACCAGTTAATTAAGATATGCATTTTTGGTAATATTTTTATTTAAATGTCAGATAAGAAATTTATATATGTTTCTAATTGTTCAAATAGAGGTTTTTTGTCATTTGTAATTCTCTATATTTCTCCAGTGACCATCAAGAATATTGCAGTTCCTATCTTAGTTGAATACTTAGAGCTGGCTATTTTTTACAGCCTAATTTGACATGTGTTGACTATTTTAGGAAGTATTAACAAAATATTTAGAAAATTTTTACATATATAAATTTATTAAATTCTTGGTAACAATTTAATCCTTCTGTAAGTTACTACCAGCTAAACTTCCCAGTTTTATCTTTTATTGTAGCTTACCCATACTTTATAACCACATCCTATTTGCCTCTTTTTGCCTTTAGATTAATTTTTGACTTGCTTATAATGCTTATGTTTACTTTTGTTAAATTTATTTTTCTTTTCACCTGTGTAATAAGTTCTTCCTCATTTCTAAAATTGAGTAGCTTTATTATTTTTCTATTTATTGAACTAATATATCTGATTCTATTAAAAACATCATAAAAATAAGAATTTAACATAGAACAATAACTTTCATTTAAAATAATTTTTAATCCTCAAAGTTTGCCCTTGAATAGAATAATTTGCTGTTGGCCAGTATGCCTATCATGAACAAATAGAGAAAAAAACCTAGAAAAATAAAATAAAGAAATTAGAAGAAAAAACATCAGTAGTAATTATGTTTCTGAAAATAAAACCATGGAGTGGTTAACTGATAGTTTGAGTTATATTTTTCCCTGTGGATACTTACTAATATTGATCATTTTCAGTAAGCTGAAAATATGCATTTACCTGGGCACAGTAGAATTATTAAGGAGGAGTAAAATAGCTTTTGCTATTTGAGGTAGAAAGAGAAGTAGTGAGGAGTTGAGAGACATGAACTACACAGTTGTTTTCTCAAGATATTTTCCCAGGTTTGAAGCCATGCGGATGACAGACACAAGCTTTTACTTAAAAGTTCTAAAAATAGAAAACAGTTTTCTGAGTTTTGATTGTATTAAAGAGTCAGAGATTTTAGAATAGGACTACATAAGGATCTAGGCCTTGAACAACAAACAGACTACACAATTAAAGTCTTTGAAGGTCTTGGCAATTATAAAATGGCAAAGGAAGTGACACTGATTCTTGTCAAAACTGCAGTTGGACATTAACTCAGGCGAATCTTGGAAAAATTAAAACTAATTGTTCCCATTCTGTCTGTCTCAAAGAGAAAAATTGGCCTGTTATTTAAGAACTATAATACAAGCTTTAGTATCTGTAGAAGATTCTGTTTTGGTGTCACACCTCCTTAACATGCTGATGTCCACATTTGTAGCTACTAAAGATCGTTTATAATTAACAGAAATCCCCCTTTTTCAAGTAATTTCCCTTGACTAACAACAGATTTCTGCAAAGTTACATACATTTCCCAGGAGTTGAAGATAGTGTCTTTTTAATAAATGGATGCAAAAGGCAATCCTGCTACTTCAAATTGTCTGATGTCAATTAGATGAGAGTTTCTTGGCTTGATTCATATAGAAATATAAATTGGAAATATATAGTTTTCTAGTTGCTCCAGGCTTTGAGAGCCAGTAGACCTCAGCATCCTAGAACTCCAAGTGCCCATAGTCTTCAGCCCTTAGTGTTATAACCTTGCACCCTAAATTGCCAGTTGCTGCCGCTGATCTCTGCCACTGCTGGATGCTGCCATCTCCATCTGTGTATTTCTGCCAGCTCTCTCTGTAAATCTTCAAGGCAAACAGCTCCTAATGTTGACAGCTTTGCTTGACAACAACCACTCTGCCCATACTAGCCAGGATAAGAGTCCTAAGTAGATTTACCAGGCTTTCCCAGCCCTCACTAGCCAAGAAATAAATTAGGTATGGATTTACAGGATCAGCAGAGTGAGGTTTTATTTGACCAGGGCCTGAATGCCACATCTTGGGAGTTGGCATGGGAAGGAGCCCTCCTGGACCAACTCAAGAAGTGTGAGAAGAGCGGTATTTATATAACACTAAAAGGCCTGTGATTGGCCCAAATTTGAGCCTACTGACTGGTGCAAATTTGTATAATCCAAGCCTTCTAATGACAATTTACAGATTGGCCCATTTCAATTTGAATTTATGGTTCAAATTCAAGTCTGCTGTTGTCCATGTAGACACCTCTGGAAGCAGGTGGGGTATCAAGAACAGTCTCAGCTGCAGTTATAAGTCAATATATGCTCCTGTGTGGCTATCAGAAAGATAATGGAAGAGTTGAGCCATTTCTAATTTGACTCAGGTCCAACAACAGGATACCATATATAATTCTGAGATCTTTCCCTATAGGTCACAAGGTTAAACAGTACTGGAAGGATGTATTTGCCACTCCATTTTGTTCCTTATTCTATGTCATTGCTTTCCTTATGAGACTTTCTTGATAAGAATTCTCTGTCCTGAACTTTATTTCCGGAGAACTCAGACTCCAAAATACAGGGCTCTGGTTTTATTTAAAATTCTTCAAAAAAAAATTTCTTCAAGCAAGCAAATACTGTATTATGTAAATGAAAAACTAAAAGAAAAAGGAGGCAATTGATTTAATCTAGATAATGAAATATATAGATAGAAACTTTAAAATAAATACAGTTATGTGTTAAAAATAGGTGAAAATGTGAGAAAATAAGTAAAGGTACAGTATGTGAAATTTGGATCCCTCAAAAATGTGTTGAAGCCCTAACTCCTAGTACCATATAATGCCATCTTATTTAAAAATAAAATTATTGTAGATATGATATGCTAAAAGGGAAGGATGATGAAATAGAGTGGAACTTTTATCTGGTATGACCTGTTTCTCTATGAAATGCAAGAGAGACATGGGGTGAGAGGGTGCATAAATATGAAGGGAGAATGTTATTTACAGATATAAGTAGAGATTGAAATATTGGAAAGAAGCATCTACAAGTCAAGGATTGTTGGTTTTCACCAGAAGCTGTCAGAAAAGTATGAAATAAATTCTCCCTAACAACACCCAAAAGAAACCATGCTGACATTTACATTTCAAACTTACAACCATCATACTGAGAGAATACTATAATTTTCTGTTGTTGTAGCAACCTACTTTTTGACAATTTGTTACAGTAAACATAGGAAAATAAAATTGGAGGGCTTTTTTCAAATAAAAAATAAGCCTAATATTGTAGGACAGGCCTATAAGCCTAACACTTTGGGAGGCTGAGGCAGGCAGATCATAAATCTTAGCTCAACCTTGGCAATCTGTGACTTAGCAAGACCCTATCTCAGATAAAATAATAATGATAATAATAAAGATATGGGGATATAGCTTAGTCCAAAGGTCCTGGGTTAAATCCTCAATACTATGGGAAAGAAAGAAAACAAGAAAGCAAGAAGGAAAGAAGGAAGAAAAGGAAAGAAGGAAGACAGGCATGGCAAAATAATCTAACACACATGAAATGTGTATCACAAGAGCAGAGGAGAAAAGATTGAGCACAAGTTATATCTAAAGATTTGGTGGTCAAGGATTTTCAAAAACTAATGTTAAAATTAACTAGCCCTTAATAAATTGAAATGTTTTAGCAAAATATATAAAGAAGTAAAAAAGGGATCAAGATATGATATGTACATATACTAATTCTCCACAATGAATGTATACATTATGTATTGTAAACATGTACTGATAAAAAAAGAAGAAAGGAAATAATTTCAGAAAAAATAATATTCTTACAAAACTGTGGAAACTGAAAATAAACAATAAATCTTTACTGCAGGGAGAAATAAAGAATTATGGATTAAAAGAAACAGTTAAACAATTGTTGACAACTCTAAATTTATAAAATTTTATAAATGCTAATTTACTATTTTATAATTAGTAAAAGTAGCTTTAATAGTGACAGAAAGGAAATATATAACATATAGTGGGCCATGGGTAGTCAATGGTCTTGAAAAAAATTCTATAAAAGCTAGGAAAATTACAAAAACAAAACAAAACAAAAATCTTGTAAAGATCTCAGGAAGCAATGAGAGCTTGATAAATGAAGATTATTCTGGAGAGGACCAAACAGTTCTCAGCCTTGTTGGTGATCAACAAAGTTCTTGAAGGTATTTGATGTGGAAGCTCATTTGATGTGGAAGCTAAATTTTGAACAGTTAAAGGAAAATTGTTCTCTAAAAGAAATAAAAGAGAAATGCTTTCAGTGGTCTTGTGAGGTTAAAATTATATACTAGCAAGTTAAAGGGCCTCACACATCCTGTCAGTTTCCCCAGTGGGATTTTGCTAAATTCAAAGGCAACAGTGGAGACAGAACCATTAGGCGAAAGATATAGAATCACAGCAAAATGTTTAAAATCTTTCAGACCTTAGGAAATAAAAAGATTGGTGGCCAGATTCAGTCATATCCAATTTATATTTTAAATCATTTGCTACAGTGTGAAGTCATATAAGCCTAAATTAAAAGCTCTAAAATTGTGGCATAAAATTACCTGTGAAGTCACAGTTCCCATCCTTACTAGAAAAATGTATAAACTACAAATCATCAGTTCTTCTCAGATGTATTTTCTTAGACACACTAGATAACTCACCCTGTTTCTCAAAATGGGACACAGATGAACACAGAAAATCTCATTTTACTTGGAACAAAAGTCACTGCCACAGCAGGGTACAGCCACCTAAGGGGTAATTGAATAATTACAAGAAATTGAACAAACACTGTGTTGAGAGAGAAAAATTCCTAGGAAATAACTTTGGAGTGTTTGTGTGGGGGATGGAGGAGGATTACATAGCTTTGTGAATTTTTTCATAAATGCTTGATGTCAAGAGACACATATCTTTTCAGAACTGGTCTGATTTGTTTTTTGTCAGAACCTAAAAAGTGCCAATGTGAAGCAGCATAACTTACTGTCCACAGCTGCAAATGCAAACTCATATAGCCTTGAAGTTTTTTATACTTAGACATAATCTTACTTTGTGATCCAGTAATCTGATACTTTTGTATCTACTCAAATAAGTTTAAAATGTTTTTCCACAGAAAAACTTTCATGAAGATGTTTATAACAGCTTTATTCATAAATGATAAAACTCAAGAGTGACACATATAGCCTTCAATAGTTGAATGCATAAACAACGTGTGGTTTATGCAAACAATGGAATATTACTGATGAAAACACAAGACTTGTAGAGGAAATTTAAACACATGATGTCAAGTGAGAGGAGACAATCTTCTTACCTACTCCACAATTTCATATCCATGACATTTGGAACTCATAAAATTATAGACAATAAAAATACCTGTTTATCAGAGGTTTCTGAAGGGGGGGGATGAAGAGTAAAGTACAGGGGAATTTTAAAATTTAGAAGAATTTACTGAAACTCTTTAGTATTATATGATAATGTGAATGACTACGTATATTTGTCAAATTGTATAGAACTTCCCAATAGAGTGAACCTTAGTTAAGGCATGAAGTTTCATTATAATACATGAAAATGTGTTCATTAGTATTAACAAGTTGATTACACTGGTGAAAGATGCTAGCAATGGAGGACACTGTTCTTTATAGGGAGGTGAGCTTTACTGATATCTGTGTATTTTCTCCTTTTCTTTTCTGTAAAACTGAAACTATTAAAATGCATATTCGGAAGTTAAACTAAAAAGGAGAAAAACTTTGAATGAGTGAACTAAATTGTCCTCAGTCTTCTACTGTAGAGAATAAACATCTTCTAAGCCTGACTGTAAAAATTCTGAAAGGGCAATACTTTGCAAAGTATTTACTATTAAGAGTTTACTGTTAAGAAAACTCTAACTCTCATGTTTCCTTGCAGCATATGCTTGGATTGAACTTCTCAGTATCTTATTCAATTTGCCAAAAAGATTAAAAGAGATATACTCTCAGGAAGAATGACATGGTCAGGACTTCAGAGTCCTTACATACACTGTGTGCACAAATCCTAATAATAACTTTATACAAAGAAGTAAGAAAATGTGGTATAGTAAAAAACATTAAATTACAGAAGACACATGCATCATGAATGTTTTGGATTTGATTAATTGTCTTTAATAAAAATATAAATAATGTTTAAAATTAGTGAGTGATTAAAAATTTTACAAGCCAGTAGGAGTGTATAAAATCTGCCTTATAAAGTATAAATATGTATTATTTTAAATTGAAATCCAATTTATTTGCTTAGGAACAAAACAGTATGACTTTTTGTAGTCCATTGTACTAGACTGCACTAGAGTGCCTACAAATTTCATTAAAATATTATCTATTTGTAAGTGGTTTATAGGGAATATTCTGTCTTCTGAGAAACAGAAAATAGAAGGTAGTAGTACTTTATAGTATACATACACGTTCAACTTTTTCAAATAGAATTCTAGGTGCTACAAAGAAAGGATTTTGTTGTTCATTTATCATGTGAAGTACACTTTTGGGGTAAAACACTACTAATCTAAAATTCAGTAACTAGAAAATTCCAATCATTTTGAAATTATACAACAAATGTTTCAGTCCACATATGGGAACTCAGAAGTCTCTTCAAAAAAATTATTTTAAGTAAAATAATAAAAATATAACCTATCAATAAAAGGTGTGGTCTGCAAAGATAACAGTGTTCTATGGGGGGATTTAGAGTATCAAACAGATATACTAAGTAAGACATAAAATCAAAATCCTAAATAGTAGCATAAGGAAAATGAGATGGAGAAGAAATTTAAGGCTGAAATAAGCAGGTGAAAAGAAATAATAATAATAGAAGAAATCCTCTAAAATTAAAATCAGAAAACAATAGAAAAAAAATCAACCAAACCAAAGGTAGTTCCCTAAAAAGTTTGAGCGTTTGAAATATCTATATACCTCTAGTCAAGGCAAAATGAGCAAAAAAAAAAAAAAATCAAAATTATCTATGTGAAAAACAAAAGAAGGGCCAACATGAATGATACTATATACATTGCAGGTATAAAACAGGGTTATTATGAATATCTCCATCCCCCAAATTTGATAACACAGATGAAATATATCAATTACTTAAAATAAATAATTTATTAAAAATTGCACAATGTATAATATATAATCTGAATAGGACTGTATCTATAAACTCATTAATTAATAACCTTAAAAAAGAAGACAGTGGACCCAGATGATTTGCTAATGAAATATACCAGTTTTTTTCAAAAGAATACCGGTTATCCACAATCACATGTAGAAACAGAAATGTATGGAACACTTCTCAGTTAATTCAGTGATGGCAACATTCTAATAAAGCCACAGAGTACATGATAGGAAAGAAAAACTGTAGACCAATACTTTTCATAACAAAAATGAAAACATATGAAATAAAACATCAGCAAATTGAGCCTTGAAAGGTACAAAAACAATGATTTACTTGAACTATGTAATATTTATTTTAGTAGCAATGCTAAACCATACTAGAAAAATCAACCAATGCAATCCATTATATCAACAGATAAAGGAAACAAAAGCATCTAATAATATTAATTGAGGCAGATTAAAGTATTTGGCAATAAAATTCTCAGCAAAATTTGTGTAGATTTGACCTTTATAAGCCAACAAAGAACAAATACAATGAATCTCAAAATATGAAATTTGATAGTAAAACAAAAGGACTGGATTGTTTCTCAAGGAAAAATGCAAAGATACCTTTACTAATTATTTATATACAACATTTGGTCCAAGCCAGTGCAATAGGAAAATAAATAAGATGTATGTAGTTTTAAAGAGAGGAAATACACTGTATTTCTAGGAGAATAAAGACCTAGGTAGAAGACATAAATAATCATAAAAAATAAATTAATGCTAAAAAAACTCAGAACACATAAGCAAGTATAAGAAATACGAAGGATACAAAATTACTATAAACTTGATTAATTATATATAAACAATGAACAAGTAGGATTTAAAATTTTTAAATTTATTACACCAAAATAATGAAATATGTTGGCACAAATAGAATAAAACACATAAACCCATACATATAAAGATCTGTGAGTAGAAAAACTGGAAAATTCTGATGAACGATATTAAAGAATAAATAATGAATAAAGAGATATTTCATGTTCATGGCTTGGAACACTTGTTATTGTTAAGAGAATAATCTTCCCAATATAATTTGTAGATTGCCCTCCACATGAAAAACACAAAACGTTCTTTTCTATCAACAGATGCTGTATAATGCTTGCTATAAGAGCAAAAAAATAGAATATTGAACAATAACAGTGTTGGAATACTCATACTAACCAAAATACATTATAGTGCTGGTATAAAAAGCATAACATTTTATTGGGAAAGGATGCACATACATATTAATGAAAAAGTATTTAGCTCAAAAATAGAAATAAAAATACTATGAACTAGATGAACACAATAGCATATGCCTTTAAGTCACAGCTGCACAATGAATTAAAAATAAAATCAAAAATTAAAAGGTAGGGATATATCTCACTGGTAATTTGTCTTTGGGTTCAATTCTCAGTACAGCAATGATAGGCAAATTTTTTTCAGCTTTCGTTTTGACAAAAAGCAAATGCAGTTAACTATTGTGAAATGATAGGCTTTTCAACAAGTGGGAAAAAAATTGGACATTCAAATTAAAAGAAAATAGATACACAATTTACACCATTTTAAAAACTCAAAATGTAATATGGATCTATATACAATTCAAACTATGTACATTAAGAAGAAAATATAGGGGAAATTTTATTCTGGAATCTGGGGTTTGACAATTAATATTCAGTTACAAAACCAAAAGTGTGATTAATAAAAATATATGATAAGCTGCATTTTACTAAAATTAAAAATTTGCTATGCAGTATATTATGGATAGAATTAAAAACAGGTAATATGCCAAGAGAAAATATGTCACTATAGTATACTAACAAATAATTCACAAACACAAAGTATTCTTGACACTCAACAATAATAAAACAATTTAAAAATGATAAAAGCATTGAACAAATAGATATCTCACTAACATATACATATAGAATACAAACAAAAAATTTTCAACATAGTTTGCTATTAAGCAAGCATAACATCAAACTGCTGTGAGATACCACTACATACCATTAAAATACTCATCTCCTCTATCCCCTAAAATATTTATGATGTGGGAAAAATATAGTATTGAATAAGATGAATAAAAATAGGAAGGACTAAATAAAAAATTTCTAACTGTAAATTATATCTGACACTTAAAATCCATTCCATAATCTCAAGAGCACAAAAGAGATTTTAGAACAACTATATCATAATAGTATGAAGAGAAAAATCACAACCAAAGTAAAGAGAAAAAAGTAAAAAGTGAAACAGCATTATAGAAAGAATGGTAGATAGATTGAAATAGATATAAACATAGATACGTGTACCAATATAAATGATCTATGGAGGTATAGATTTAAATATAGATATATCTCTCTTTTTCCCCAAATATGTGAAAATACAATGGAGATAGAAAATATGCCCATTTATCAACAAATACATGTATATTTTTCATAAAAGAAAGAAGACAATCTTACATAGCCACAGAAAAATAAACATCAGTAGTTTCCAATATCACAATACAATTAAACAATTAAACAATGAAAGAGCTACTATATTATTAAAATGGGCTAAACATCTGAATAGATATTTCTCAAAATGAGACATACAGGGCTGAGGATTTAGCTCAGTGGTTTTGCCGCTTGCCTCCCAAGCGCAAGGACCCAAGTTCAATCCCCAGTACCAAAAAAAAAAAAAAGAAGAGGTATACAAATAGACAATGAATATATGAAAATCCTTAATATCATTAATCATTCAGGAAATGCAAATCTAAACCACAATGGGATATCACTTCACCCTAGGGAGAATCAAATTTATCAGAAAGAAAAAAATAATTTCTGGAGACGATGTAGGCAAAGAGGAACACTGTTAGAAAGAATGTACAACGCTTAGGAAAATCAATTTGAAAATTCCTCAGAAAACTAAAGATGGTAAACATATGGTCCTGTAATCCCATTGTTGAGTATATATGTAGAGGAGAGGAAATCAATATGTTGAAATGGCACCAGCATTCATATGTTTATTGCCTAACTTTTCACAATAGGCATAACATGGAATCAAACTTAATTTCCCTCAAAATGGAAAAAGAAAACTTTGTACATATACACAATGGTGTACTATTCAGTCACAAAAAGCAGAAAGTCCTTTCATATGGGACATCTTCACAGCAAAGAAGACAAACAACAAAGAGATTACCTACAGTTAATAAAAAAAAAATTGCTAGGTACCTGTTTTACAAAAGACTAATATAAAGAACTCAAAAAATTAAACCTTCCCCCAAAATAAGTACCAATCAAAAAGTGGTATACCAGCATGAGTAGACACTACTCAGAAGAAGTATAAATGGCAAGTAAATACAGGAAAATGTTCAATATCCTTGTCCATTGGTGAAATGCAAATCAAAACAACATTGAGATTCCATCTTTCTCCGCAAAGAATGTTTATCATCAAGAAGTCAAATAATAACAGATGCTTACAAGACTACAGAAGACAGATGTTTACAAGGCTTCTTCCTTGTTGGTGAGAATGTAAACTAGTACAACTTCCACTATGAAAATCTGTTTGGAGATTTCTCAGATATCTAAAAGTAGAAATTCTGTTTGACCCAGTTATTCCTCTTCTGGGTATGTTCCCCTTCTAGGTAACTTACCAAAAGAGGTAAAGATATCATATCACTATGATACATGCATTCCCATGTTTATATAAGCACAACTCACAATGGCTAAATTTTGGAAGCATGCTATATGTCCATCAATAGATGAATGAATAAAGAAAATTAGGAGTTCTACTCTGCTATAAAAAAAGGTTAAATCTGAGTCATTTGTAGGAAATTGGATGGATCTTGAGAACATAAGGTTAAGTGAAATAAATTAGACACACAAGCTTAAATATTGCACAGTTTCTCTTCTATGAGAAATTCAAAATGTAAATAAATTGAACAGCAACACAAAATATAGATAATAGGAAACAGGGAAATAGACCTTTTGCAGTTGGTAAGGGTCTAAGAGATGGAGCCAGTGAGAAGGGGAAAGGGAAAAGGGATGTAAAAAGAATTTAGATGTCTTATGGCTATGTAGCAACTCCCTGGAAAGAGTATAATCTTTACTGTAAACTTTAATGAATAAAATTAAAAAATTAAAATTATGAGAACCTTTTATAACATTTGTTTTCCAAATAAATATGTAGTTATTATTAGCAAATGCAAACATTTTCCATGATCTTCTCATCTAGCATTGAATATTTTGTCAAAGAGGTGAGGAAATCTGCTTTATTTTTGAAAATAATTTTTGATATTCATGTACCTTTAATAAATATCTAAGTATCAAACAAAAATAATACAGGCAGTTATCTTCTTTGGAGGCTGACTATCCCATAAACACATGTGTTAGGTTATTGGTCCACAGGGTGGCTCTCCTGGAAAGTGATAAAAGTTTTTGGAAGTAATCCCTAGTGTAGACCTTTGGTGTTAAGAGAGGTGTGTCCTTCAAGAGAACTGAGATCCTGTTCCTAGTTCACACTCTCACTCTTTTGCTCTCTGCTTCCTGGTTTATTAAGTCAGTGTTGTTGCTCTGACATCTACTCACACCAAGAAGTACAGCCTGCATCAAAGCCCAAACATTATGGGGTAACTTAATCTTTGATTAGAATCTCCAGGACCATGAGTCAAAGAGAACTTTTTTTCTTTATAAGGATATTAGTTCATGTATTTTATTATAGTGATGGAAATTTTTAGAACATTTTGTATAATGAAAACTAAAAAATATGATTGTCAAAAGTCATAGGGATTCAGACCTTTTAACATTTAGACAACTTCATGCTTCTCTCTCTCTCTGCCAATATTTACAATTACAAATCATTAAATTGACTCATATTTTAACATTGATTTGATAAATACTGTTTCCTACACACTACAAAATTTAACATTTTCTTATCTACATATTATAGAAATGACAATTTAAAATCAGTCATTACTAATTCTGCTTTATCTAAGTGATTCTTAAGTATATCTAAAGTAGAAATTTATGATCCCATTTATCAAAGATACAAGGGTTAAATACCCATATTTATACATATCATCATCATTTCATGTCTCTTTTTTCAGAAATGTTGTTTTAGACTACAGCCATACCACCCTGAACACACTTCATTTCAGAAGATAAGCAGGGCTGGGCCTGGATAGTACTTAGATGGGAGAAGTGTTGTTGTATGGAATTTAAACAGTTTACAAAGGTATCTGTTGTATTTATGTTTCTTCATTTTAATTAGTATCACTGTCACTATGTCAATTCCAGTATTAATTATCTGATTGCCCATTACCCATTTATATGCTGGGTTGTTTTTTCATACCCCTTAACTACTTTTCCTTCATTTACTTTTATCCTTCCATGTGTGACCCTCCTTTAAATTTCTTTGTCTGCCATTTCAAGGAAGGAATTTTATCACTATCTATCATTAAGAGAATTTACAGTTGGGCTGGGGATTTAGCTCTGTTATGCTGTTGGCTGCCTGGCAAGCACAAGGTCCTGAGTTTGATTCCTGGTACCTAAAAACAAACAAATGAAAAAACCAAAGTACTAGATAAGAGAGTTTACATTTTTCATGTCACTGAGGCCTACAAAATACATTGAATGTCTACAGAGGCCTTAAAGCTTAGTTTGTCTTTACCTTCAGATGATTACTAAATCCAGTGAATTCTTTAAGCAATCTCACTATCCTGACTCTAAAACCTATTTAACATTTCTTTGATTATACTTCCCCTCAAACTTGATGTTGCTTGTAACATATGTTCAGCTACATCCCAGGTTACTATAAATGGATGAAGGAAAATAACCCAAAATATGCTTTTATACTTTAATTTGAGAATTGAAAGTCAGATTGATTTTTAAGCACTGAAGATCATTGGACTTTAAACTTTGAGAAGTTTTGAGCTTCTTTGATATCCGTGGCTGGGCCATTATATTTAATTATATTGAGTTTAATATTATATAGTCCTCATTTTAAAATCTTTACTTTGTTTCTGCCAATTGAATTGTTTTTCTGAAATCTCATTTGTTTTGAATCTGTTCAAGAATACACAGGTATATGAAAAGAAACTAATTTTCTTCGATTATTAAATTGAAAGAGAATAAAGCTTTCAGGAGTGCCAGGTCACTAATTTCTCCAATAAGGATGATACAAGAAACAGATATGCATTTGCTAATAAGTAAAATGAAAACACTTTCCTAAGGTTTACAAGTAAAATGTGCATCATATGGCAGCACTGAATATTAGTATTTTTAAATGTGGAATTTTTTTTAAGAAGTAGGATTTTCCAACATGCCCAATTAGAGAAGGAGGTCTCTGGTGAAACTTGGAGGAGATGCTGGATAACATAGGTATTCCCAAAGGGGAGAGACAATAACATTCAGATACAGAAAATTGATCTGAAAGAGAACTCCTGCAGATAAAATCAAATATTTGGGCTGTTAATAAAGGGAAGCTTGTGCCTCTCCCTTTTAGCCTTTACCCAGTGAACGTGCCCTCTTGGGAGCAGTTCTAACACCAGAAGGAAGGAGACAGCACTGCAGAGGTTAGACTCCTGGAATGGACTGTCTACAGAATCTGGAAGAGGAAGTTAAATTGAAAGGGATTTCCTCCTGGAAGGGAAAATCTAGTGTGGGAATAAACTTTGACTGGGACACCTAGGAAGCAACACCCAGAGAAAGGGAGAGAGAGCAATACAAGAGCAGACAATCCCTCTCTTCCTTCATCCTCCCAAATACTGAGGAATACTGTGTCCCAGCAGCATCCTACCCAACACTTACCTCACAGGATTATCAAGGGAAGGCCCCAGCCATAGGCAGAGAGAGAACACCAGAAACTATGGACAGTGCCAAGCCCACCGGAGGGACATGTGGGTGGCATTCCTGGAGAAACTGGAGAGAGCAGAAACCCAACAGAACCAGTCCAGAGTGGACATTTTTCTTTTGTTTTGTTAGATACTGGAAAGATCTGAAATAGTGGGAAATCTTGTCCACAACCCACAGTTCTATACCTGCAAACAAGACCCTCTGTTAAGCCTGGAGACTGCACTATGTTTCCTGGACTGGAAATCAGAGATCATGAGTCAGGGACAGACAAAGGTTTGAATGTGAAGGAACAGAGAGAGCCACCTGGGGAAGCGGGCTTCTGATGATACACTGGGCAGAAGGCCCCAAGAGGCAGAACATGGAGCCAGCCTCAGGATTTACCTTGAAGCAGTGATAAGGAGAGTGGGAAGTCACAGAGAACTATTTGTCAGACAAACTACATCAAGTCTTCTATTTGACAGATTAATTGAGGAGGTTGGACTTTGGGACAGAGACAAAGGTTTGCAGTTACCACACCCAAAGCACAGCTTGGAGCTGGGAAGTGGGTCCACAGAGAGATACCTCACCACTCCCAGGCAGGAAGATAAGCCTCCTGCAGTGAGAAAACTGCCTGGCTGTCTGCACGCAGACTATGACTACCATGGGAAGAGAACTGAGGGACTTGCAGGCTCTATGCTATCTCAGCCTTTCTTCTCTTGCCTCTTTTCTTTTTAATTGTCTGTCCTCTCTACTTTTTTCTTTGCTCTTCTTCATTTCCCTCTCCTTTTGTCTTCCCTCACTTCCACTCCATCGTTCATGTGACATATCCAGAGGGTAGCTGAATATATACAGAGAATAAGAATAGACCAGTGTTTCTTAATGGACATGCTGGAGTAACCCATAAAATAATTGTGCTGAGAATCCAAATAAAACTAACTATAAGTATATTAACAAGTTCCAGCAAATTCTCAGCTTCCCTGTACTTCTAATTATACTTCTGCCCCTCTGCTTCACTCCTTCTGCCTCCACAAATATTTTCCTAAAACCCTTCAATATGAACTCTTTACTCCAGGTATAAAAACACTTCAAACAGTCCAACCATTCATCTATTGCTCACCTACTAACATTTCACTTATCTCCCTTTGCTTTTACTGACTTGCCACTTTAAATTTCCCCTCTTTTTCTTCTTCCTCTACTTCATAGTCCAACTGCAATAGCTGTAATATAGTATTTTCTGTAAGAGGCATTTATGAAAGTGTGAAATTTTCAAAACAAGTTTTAATATTCATGAATGATGTATAGTTAAGACTGTGAATGCTTTTTTAACCAGTAGGAATTCTCTCTATAACAAAGTACTGTGTCCAGTGGAATTAAACTGGGTACGTTGAAGTGGTAAACAGTACCTCTTAACAAAGCCAAGCCTACATCACTGGAAAATAGAACTGAACTAAATAGATTTTCATAACAGCACCAAAGTCACCTCACTCTCTTTGACCTCAATCCTGTCCACCAGAAAAGGAAGATAAATGGAGAAGACAACAAAAGGCTTGCAAGTACTCCCAACTCTTCCAAAGCAGATACAAGGGGCACTGTTGGAGAGGAAATCAAACACCAAATAGCTGATCTGCACAAAATGATTAAAACCAAAGAAATTTGTCAAGCTCAGGGGTGTCATAGCTAAAAAGATAGTGGAACTGACAAAGAAACTGACCAGTGTGGTTAAAGAAGAATCAAATAATAAAGACCAAAACCATTCAAAGCATGAATAACGAGTTACCAAAGATATAGGCTAACTAAAATGATCCCAAACAAATCTGAGAAAAACTTATCTTCAATACATGTACAGCATTTATGTGAACTTGAAAATGATGACAAGATATATATTTTTTTACTAGTGATGATAAAACCCTACAGCACCCTATTATTGAGTTATACTTCAAGCATTTTGTTTTGTTTTGTTTGTTGTTAGGTTGTTTTTTTTAATCTTGAGAGAAGCCCAGATTGGCTTGAAACTTGTCACTCTCTTGTTTAGTCTATTAAGTAGCTGAGATTACTGTATGTGACTCCACTCAAAGCAAGAATGATTTTTGAACATGATTCCTCAATCCACGTGCCTTATATATAAAAGTCCTATCAATTTTCTTCATGTTTGTATGTAAATATACAGCTTATGCTCTGTAAGCTGTCTTTATTTCTTTATGCCTGCTAAGGAGAAACCAGGCTATGAAATCTGTCTGTGCCTCAATTCCACTTCCTGTGGGAACAATATACGATGATTTATGTTAATTACAAAAATGTACAATATAAGGAATCTCTGAAATTTGCAAGGGCTACATTTCTAGAGCAGTTACAAATTGTGAAAAACCACATATTTTAGATATGGTCAAAAATGCCTATAAATTCCTATTTTTTTAAGTTTAAACCCTAAATATGTTATATTTCCCACAACTATATAATTTAATTTAATAAAATACTATATCAATAAACCTTTAGAAGGTACAGGGTGTTTTGGTGGCATCTTAGGGATGTTAGGGGTTTAAGAACAAACCTGAGAACACTCCAAATAGCTACTCAGGGTACTTGTTATGATGCGGGAATGCTGGTCAATCTGCCAGAGATGGGTTAGAGGACTCAGCCAAGCAGCAACAAGGAGAACTGAATAATGCTCTCAGATTGTTGACTTGCAAACCTCCTGCCAAAAATCATTGAGGAGGATATTTGAAGTTTCTGCAAAATTGTAGGAGTTTCCACAAACAGTTATTAGTTTTTAAGGAAAAATCCACAAAAGCCTGAAGCCATGAACTCTGAATTGCAACTTCATGGGCGTATACTGTAGATTAGTGTTGTATGCTATTTTCTATTAATATTTTTTGAACACACAAAGCATTATTTTCAAATTTTGTAAATAGTTCCTATCTTATTATTACCTAAATCACTGCTATGTACCTTATTACAAAGCAACTATTTTCTTACTTGCTAAGGTTATGTAGTCTACTTTTGAATAAAGTATAAAAAAATCAACAAAATTGTTTTGTCAAAGAAAATAGTTTATATTTTTCTATTCAATTTACTATAGCTGTAGATTAATGCCTAATTTCTGAATAACTAGTTTAAGAAAGTGACATATTCTGATGACTTTCACATGTATATATCTTGGTTTGATTAAATTTATTAAACAAATTTACAAATCCTATTTTTGCTCCTTTTCTACAGAGTAATACTATTTTAGTAAGTGTATTAGTTAAAGTTCTCTAGAGGAAAAGAATAAATAGAAAATGCAAATATAATTGTACAAGGAGATTTGTTAGGTAGGCTTGCAAGATCAGAAGCTGAAAAATTCACAATGACCATCTGTACTGTAGAGAGATAGAAGATTCAATGCTTGCTCAGTCCAAGAAGATACAAGGAACAGAACAAGAGCAATCAAGAACACAGTGCCAGTCTAAGGCTAGAGGCCAGGAAGCTCAGTCTAGAGTCACATGTATGAGTCTATGTTGGAAGGTGAAAAAAACTGTAGATCAAGTCCAAAGGCAAGGTAAAGACAAGAGGTCTTCAAAATGGGGAACATTTCCTTCTTTCCCTTTTTATTCTCCTCAAGATACAATCCTATTGGTTTTGCCAACTCTCAGCGGCTGCACGACTACCTCCCACCCACGTGACTGAGGGTACACTGAAGATAAAGAATAATACAAGAGACAAAGGTTTGTGTAAATGGGGAGTGGGCCAGGGTGGTCAGAGTTCTTCAGGTTAAGACCCCAAGGCTCTGGACTTGCCACTATTTATTGATCATACAACATTACAGGGTCATAAAATCAAATGCAGGAAACAGCAGTGCTAAGGTGCTGATATGAGCCAGGTTTGTAAAAGAAGGAATAATTGCATTCCTGTAAAAGACAGGTCTTAATTAATGAGTAACTGGTGCTATCTTTAGCTTATATTTGTTTTGTGAGAATGGCTGCAGAGTCATAAAGTCTTCTGCTGAAGTGTTTTATTGCTATCAGAGGGACCACAATATCACTGATCATTGAGGTCTCAATTGTGACTGTTGGCACAGGAAATTCCATTTCAGTATGCTAACTCATATAACAAGTCACATAGGCTAAGAGAGACTTACAATTTAATCAATAGCTAATTCATAGGCCAATTCAGTAATATTTTATAGTTTTCCCAGTGTGGTTTCAGGCTGGTTTCCTGCAGCCAACCATGTCCACGGTGTGTCTTCCTCATTCAGCTTGCCATCCTATATGTCAAACATCCACACATACTAAAACTGCTTTATTAATTTTCTGAGTTTTTTATTATTTTATTTGTTGATTAGTACATATTTGCAGTACATGTTTACATTCTTTATTCAGAGTTAGTAATCCATTCAAGTTGATATATCATGATTAATGGTCACAGTAACTTAATGTATATTTAAATTTAAATGCAGTCTATGACAATTTTACTTGGCATGCAAATCTCTTTTAATGAATATCAATCCTTTAGAAAGATATCCTGGTAAAACTAAGTAAAATAATAGCCATCAAGAGATAAAATTTGGATATGTTTACTGATGTAGTAATAATATTTTTAATTCAAATGTGAGACTTAACTGGGCATGGTAGTGTATGCCTGTAATACCTGGGTAGTGCATGCCTGTTATACCAGCACTGAGGAGTCTGAGGCAGGAAGATTGTCATGAGTTCCAGTGAAGCCAGCCTGGGCTACATAGCAAGACCTTGTCTCAAAAAACAAACAAACAGGCGTGGGTACACAGGCTTCTGCCAGAAGCCCACCATTCCATCTGTGAATGTGTGCAGATCCCGGGCAGCAGCTGTGTATTCCAGACCAGTTCAGCTGCAGGCAGATCACAGTCAGGATCTTCACTGACCCCAGAGGCTCCAGCACACCCACATAGAAGGGAAAGCCCATCAGAATCAGGACAGACTTCTCAACACAAAACCATCAAGGCAAGAAGAGCTTGGAGTGACATATTAGACTTCTCAACACAAAACAAACTCCAACCCAGATTGATGTATCCTGCAAAACTATCTTTCAAAATTGATGGAGAAATAAGATACTTTCATGACAAAGAGCACCTGAGGAACTTCATGAATACCAAACAAACACTTCAAAAAATTTAAACAATATCTTAGGAAAGGACAACAAGGATCACAACCCCAGGAAGCTCAGCAGAATGAACCTATCAGGCACAAGAAATTAAACTCAAAGGGGGAGAATGCAAAAGAAAGGAAAAGTCATGACAAGGATAAATCAGTACATATCGATTATAACATTCAATGTTAATGGTGTCAATTCACCAATCAAAAGAAATAGACGGGCAGAATTGGTCAAGCAACAAGATCCAACAATATGGTGCATACAAGAAACACACTTAATTCAAAAAGAAACTTGTAGGCTGAAAGTTAAAGGGTGGGAAAACAATACTCCATGCAACAGGAAACCAAAAAAAAGCAGGAGTAGCTATCCTCTTGGCAGATCAAGTGGATTTGAAACCAACACTGATTCAGAGAGAATAAGGACACCACATCCTTGTAAAGGGAACAATCCAAGAGGAAGTGATGACAATCATAAACATATATGCACCAAACACTAGTGCAACCAACTATATAAAACAAATACTAATGGACATGAAAAGTCATATATGCACTAATACAATAGTAGTGGAGGAGTTCAGTACCCCACTGTCAAAAATAGATCAATTAGACAAAAAAATAAGTAATGAAATACTAGAACTCATTTGAACTCTTGAACAAATGAACTTAACAGAGGTTTACAGAGCATTCCACCCCACAAAATCAGAATACAGATTTTTTTCCGGGGCACATGGGGTGTTCTCCAAACTAGACCACATACTCCCCCATATAACATGTTGAATTAAATGCAAAGGAATTGAAGTTATGCCCTGTATATTATCAGACCATAGTGCGATGAAATTGGAGATCAATAGCAAAAGAAACTATGAGAATTTCATAAACGCATGGAAATTGAACAACACACTTCTGAATAACCAATGTGTCACAAAGGGAAATTAAAGAAGAAATCAGACAGCTCCTACAATTAAATGATAAAGCCAGTACAACATACCAGAATCTATGGGACACAATGAAAGCAGTCTTGCAAGGGAAATTCATAGCAGTGAATACACACTTACATTAGGAAAATAGAGTGAGCTCAATTACACAACCTTATGCTGAACCTCAAGCCTTTAGAAAACGAAGAGCAAGACAAACCCAAAGTTCACACAAGGGGGTAATTATAAAGATCAGAGCAGAAATCAATGGACTGGAGGCTAAGAGAATGATACAAAAAAACAATGGAGAAAAGAGTTGGTTCCTCAAAAGAATAAACAATATTGACAAACCCTTTGCCAATCTTAACAAAAAAAGGAATAAAAGGCCCAAATCCATGCAATTAGGAATGAAAAGAGTGAAATTACAATGGACCCAGCAGAAATCCAGAGGATCATCAATACCTACTTTGAGAACCTATACTCTAATAAAATAGAAAACACTGGAGAAATGGACAGATTCCTAGATATGTATGAATTATCAAAGTTGAACGAAGAAGACCTAAAAATTCTAAATAACCCAATATCAATCAATGAAATTGAAAACATAATTAAAAACTTACCAACTGAGTAAAGCCCGGGCCCTGATGGCTTCATTGCTGAATTCTACAAGACATTTAGAGAGGAACTACTGCCACTACTCTTAAAACTCTTCAATGAAATTGAAAAGGAATTAATACTGCCAAATTCATTCCTGGAAGCAAACATCACCTTGATCCCCAAAGCAGAGAAAGACCAAACTGAAAAAGAGAACTATAGGCCAATCTCATTAATGAACATAGATGCAAAAATCCTGAACAAGATATTGGCAAATAGAATGCAGAAGATCATCAAGAAGATCATACACCCTGAACAAGTGGGATTCATCCCAGGGATACAAGATGGTTCAACATATGCAAATCAATAAATGTAATACACTATATCAATAGAGCCAAGGACAAAACCATATGATCATCTCAATAGATGCAGAAAAACCATTCGACAAAATCCAACACGCATTTATGATAAAAGCCCTGGAAAAAATTGGAATAGATGGTCTCTACCTCAATCTGATAAAAGCCATCTATGAAAAACTAACATCCAATATCATACTAAATGGTCAAAAACTGAAATTCTTCATGCTAAAAACAGGAACAAGACAAGAATGTCCACTATCAGCACTCCTGTGCATTATAGTTTTGGAAACATTAGCGACGCCAATTATACAAGAGAATAAATAAATGGAATAAAAATAGAAAATGACGAAGTCAAATTGTCATTATTTGCAGATGACATGATATTCTATATAGAAGACCCCAAGAACTCCACCAAAAGTCTTCTAGACTTAATAACCAAATTCAGTAAAGTAACTAGGTACAAGATCAGCACACAAAAATCAATAGTTTTCTGCTACATGAACAACAGACTGCCTGAGACAGAAAAAGGGCAAACAATTCCTTTCACAATAGCATCAAAAAATTGAAATACCTAGGAATCGACCTAACAAAAGAAATCAAAGACCTTTTCTCTGAAAACTATAGCACTCTGAACAAAGAGATTGAAGATGATATCAGAAAATGGAAAGACATCCCTTGCTCCTGGGTAGGAAGAATCAACATAGTGAAAATAGCCATATTTCCAAAATTTCTATATAAACTCAATGCAATCCCAATTGAAATATCAGCAGCATTCTTCACAGATCTGGAGAAAACAATCCAAAAATTCATTTGGAACAAGAAGAGACCTAGAATTGCAAAAGCAATACTAGGCAATAAAGACAAGGTAGGGGGTATCACAATCCCCAACTTGAAACTATACCACAATGCTACTATGATGAAGAAAGCATAGTACTGGCAAAGAAACAGACTTGAGGACCAGTGGAACAGATTAGAAGATGCAGAAACAACACCAGACACACTCAGCCACCTCATCTGGGACAAAGGAGCCAAACACCCTCACTGCAGGAATGATAGCCTCTTTAATAAATGCTGCTGGAAAAATTGGGTTTCAACTTACCAAAGATTAAAACTAGACCTATATCTCTCACCATGCACTAAACTAAAATTGAAATGGATTAAATATCTAAATATTAAAACAGAAACACTAAGCTAGCTGGAACAGAGGTTAGGTGGAACTTTTGAAGCCATTAGTGTAGGAAAATATTTTATGAACAAAACTTCAATTGCTCATGAACTAGCAAAAACAATCAACAAGTGGGACCTCTTCTTACTATAAAATGCTGCATAGCAAGAGGAACCACCAACAGCCCACGATGAGGGAAAAGTTTTTCACCAGCTGTCCTCAGACAAAGGTCTACTATCTAGAATATATAAAGAACTTAAACAAATCAGACCTCCCAGATTTAAAGACCCAATCCAAAATCAGGCATCTGAAATGAAAAGACATTTCTCAGACAAAGAAGTAGAAATAGTAAATAAATACATGAAAAAATGTTCAACATCACTGGTCATTAGAGAAATGCAAATGGAAACAACGCTGAGATTCCACTTCACCCCAGAAATAATGGTTGCTATCATGAAATCAACCAATAACAAATCCTGGTGGGGCTGTGGGGAAAGAGGAACACTGGCCCACTGCTGGCGGGAGTGTAGACTGGTGCAACCACTGTGGAAATCAGTATGGAGATACCTCAAAGAACTAGGATTGGAAGTCCCATTTCACCCAGCTATTCAACTGTTGCATATCTTCCCCCAAAAATTAAAAGAATCATACCACAGCAATATATGTGCACCCATGTTCATAATAGCACAATTTATGATAGCTAAAACTTGGAAAGAACCCAATTGCCCATCGACTGGAGACTGAATAAAGAAAATGTGGATTTTCTTTTTTATAAAATGGAGTACTACTCACCATAAAGAATGAGAAACTAGAGACATTAATAGCTAAATGGATGCACACTGAGGTGATACTCTTAAGTGAAATAAATAGCACACACATGTGTAAATAGCAAATAGTTTCTCTAGTGTGAGAAACCAAAAGTGTAAGTAAGGACTAAAAGATATAATAGATAATGAGAAATAGGAAGAAAAGTTGCAAATGGATCAGGGAAGTGGGAGTGGTAGGGGTAAAGAAAGAAGGGAATGGAATTATTGTGAGAATAAGAAAAAATGGAAACAAAGTCATGGAGGGGTTCAAAGGAAGGCAGGGGAATGGGGATAAAATAAGAACCAAGATGGATTATGTAAAGGTGCAAATTTCCAATGCTGAATTTCATTATGTTGTATACCTTAAATGTAACAACAAAATTAATTTTAAAAAACTAATAAAAGTGAGACTCTGTCACCAATTTTTGAATAATATCCAAAACACTAAGGTTAAAATGTAATTTCCAACACATCACAAATTTTTTAGAAATGGGAAATGACTGAAATATATGTTCAAATATTATTTCTGACAAGGGAGGAGTTTATTTCTCTTTGTCTCACTCTTTCAGTCTCTGCCTCAATCTGACTCTCTCTCTCTCTATCATTTATTAAATGAATGCTAAAGTAAAAAGTCATAAAAATTTTCTTAAATTTTCAAAGTCTGTAGCCCTGTAAATAAGGATAGGTCTTATTTTAATTAAATTTAAATTTTTCATTTGTTAAGAATTTTAACAGTGAACAGATAAAAATAGCTTCCTGTGTCAACATCACTAAATGTCCTTCAAAATTTGAAATAAAATGATATATCTTCCATCCAAATGACATTTGCCAAAACCTGTGAAGAAACATTTAAATTGCATATCACAAATTTTTATTAAGAAAAAAAATTTGAAGTAAAAAATTACTGTGGAAACGTGTCAGTGACATTATTGTTTGCTATGTTCAAAAAAAAATGTCTATCCTTTCCTAACACTTTCTCTTTTCATTGGTTGGAACTGCTCTTATCTGCTGGAATTACTTCTTGCTTTTAGTATCAAGCATGAAATATCTTACAGGAGTATTTGTGTTTGGAAAAACAAGTTTTATATAACAAATTATTTTAAACCTATAAAATTCATCTATTGAGATACTCAGGCAGAGTATGCCATCTGAGGATGTATGATAGGATGAAAGTAATTTTTCAAGATAAGGCAATCTGTGAAATAGTAATGGATTGACCCTACACAGAGATCAGGGTAGGATGGCAGAAGGAGCAACTTGAGGAAGATTTGGAGTATGAAGTGATCTTGAATTTCAGTTTACTACCAATGAGATCAAAGTGTGAAGTTAAATGCATGCACTTGTGCTTGCCCTGCACCCTATCAGTCACTTGACCTTGCTAAAACTATAATCTTGTGAAATGAAATTTCTTCTCATGTGACCAGGAGCTATAAAATGCCTACATTTATACCCTAAGTTTTGATGTGAACATAAAAAAATAAGTAATGAATTAGACATTGGCGGTCATAAAACTTTAGACATTTTTGACATTGTCTATCTTTGGATAAGGTTTTTTTCTATTTGGTTTTGTGTTTGAATATTTAATTTATATTCCCAGAGAAATTAGTAAGATTTTTAAAAAGTTATTGGCATATGTGGTGCAAAGCTAAATAAGTGGATTACTTTTCTTTGCTTAAATAATATACTGGAATTGTGTGTGCATGTGTGTGTGTCTGCGTGCATTTGTGTATATGTGTGTGTGTGTCTGCACATGCTTGGAAAGAGGGAGAGATGGTAGGGGGAGAGATGAAGAGAGAGACAGAGGAGAAAGAATATGAGAAGAAAATGTGAAGCAAATTCTTAGGAAGCTTATTTCTTCAATCAGTCAAATTTTTTAGTTGAAAATATTTCAGGAATCCTTCATAATAATTACTTTGGGAAAAGTTTGATATACAAGTAGTAACTTTCCACTTTTTTTTTCTCAGTGCCAGGGATTGAACTCAGGACTTTGTACTTGCAAGGCCGGTACAATGCCATTGAGCTAAATCCCTGGCCCTAAGAGTAGTAACTTTACTAGTGACTCCCAGAGAGGTATACACATGTCCTAATCCATGGAATCTATGAATATGGCCTCATTTTGGAAAACAAGAAAATGTGTTTGGGTATATAATTCAGAACCTCAACATTAAATCACCCTGGGTTTACAGTATACCCTAAATCCAAATATGCATATCTTTAAAAGAAAAGGAAGAGAGTAATTTGGGATACAAAAATACATAAAAGAATGTTTGGCAAAAATTGGAGTTACAGTACATTGCAATGAGCCAAGTAATGTCAGAATACACCAGAAGGTAGAGACGAAGAAGAATGCTCGTCTAGGGTATTCAAAATAGGTATGGCCCAATTGACAGTTTAATTTCAGACATTTTTTGCAGAACTTTGAAAGGCTATATTTCTATTTTTTAGCCAATTCTGTATGTCATAATCTTTACAACAATAATAGGATACTAATACACTGTTCTTGATAAGAGATGCATAAATCACTAGCCAATTCAATTTAGTGAGACAACCAGAATTATCGTTGAATCAAAAGCTTTCAGCTATTTTTAGATAGTTTTGTTAATAGGTATTCAAAATTTAAATATCTACTGAGAATATTCAAAAGAAAATTGCAACTGATTCTTTAATAAATGTTAAATGAACAGTGCCAACGAAAGCTTAGATCTATGTAAACATAACCAATCAATAGATGAATAGTGAGATTTACATGAACATTAAGCTTAAGAGGGAAATATTTATATATAAGATAACCACTTCATAGTGATTTTATTTTGCTTCTAAATTTATTAATCATAAGTACTTTATTAAAAGCTATATTTGCAACAATTTGGGAATGAAATGGGAACTAATATAATTCTCTCCATCTGTGACAGGATGGATGACAATTCAAAAGCAAGATCACATGGGGAGCACTGGCTTTACACATCCTGAGAAAAGAAAATCAGACACCCAAATTAAAGCAGGTGAGATTCTCTAGTGTGATTGAGAGTTTCTTAGTAAAGGAAATCTTAAAATGCATTCTAGTTATTATTCCATATGATTTGTCTTTTGTACACTATCACTCCTATAAGTAAATTAAGAATAAACTTTAAAATCTATATTAATAATGAAGAATAAGGCAACCTTGCTATATGCTTTTTAATTCCTTATTAAAGTTTCATTCAAATGTTATACTATCTACCTTTTTTTGTTTTGTGAACACCTGTTGAAAATTCTCCTCTAAGTGTTTGTAACCAAATACTCAGGCTTAAGCAATTCAGCATGAAAGGGTTCTTTCTAAGGTATGCAGGAGAAAACAGAAAACAAACAAACAGAACAGCACAAAAGCAACATACAAGCAGGAGTACATTTTAAAATGGAGAATTCCTTTACCAATATAGGTCAAGTAAATCAATATCTGTGTAAAATGACTGCTACTGAAATAATCATCCTGATTTAACTGTTAATCACCATATTCCCTGTGTACCAGAAACGCAGGGAAACTCAGGAAGAATTTAAAGGGAGATAGAATTAGACACACCCATTTCAGGGTAAGTAGAGTTGGTGAGTTGAAAAATGCTGCATGTGGGTGTTTCTCTATAATAAACAGTCCTTCCTGCATCACAGATTTGCTAGTACAATAATCAGAATTTTTATTACATGGATCTGCATATGCACTAGTAGAAAAGTAGTCTAACAACATCCAGAAAGAGTACAGTCAACCTAGTCCTGAAACTGAGGGGTGGTTTTTAATTCTTCTGCACTATAGCCATTTGCCCCAATTTAAGTTTAGAAACTACCAGCTCCAGTAATAGTTGAACCTGTTCAAGATGTTAATAAAGGTATTGTTGCATGGTTTTTATTTTCTAAAAACAAAGAAAAAAAAAGTAGTTTAGATTCAGACCATGAAAGGACTTGTGAGTCAATTTCGCAAATCTGGGAATTTACTCTTCGTGAAAGTGAAATTTTTAAGATTTAGTAGGTTTTCCTACAATAGTATATGTCCATAAAGTATGTACCATGAAGAGAGATTTATTAGAATTATTTGCTTTCTTAGATGTATTGTCTTTGTAATTTTGATTGGTTTAAAATATGTCTGAGGGAGATCTAGGAAATGTAAGCAAAGTTCCTTAAAGTAATTTATGCATGAAAAATGTAGATGTTAAAATCAAATTCATCTTACAGTGGAAGAGCTTGTATTAAAATATAGGATAACCATAATAATAAATAGCAAACAGTTCATTTTGGATTTCTCAATTCTGAGATGTTCCATTCCTAATGAGAAATCTGTCTATGGGCTGGGGATTTAGCTCAGTGGTTTCGCCACACATTACTTTGAGCAGAGAGAGGATGATAGAAGCTCATGTTTGGTACCTGCGGACCCCTTTCTTGTGAGATAACCTTTGGCTGTAATGGATATTCTTACTTCAACACCATTGCTATGTTGTACCCTTTTTCCTACAATGAAGCATTTTTCATTTCGGGTCTGGTGAGCCTTGACAATTGAACTGCTTCTGACAGCACTGAAAGTATAAGCAAATATATTTAAAAATATTGTTTATAAAAATGTATCATTTCCATGTGGGTGAATTTTAATTAGATTTCAGAGTGAAAACATACAATATTACATTTCACAAAAAGAAAACTTAAATATGTTTTCTTTGGAATTTAATATAAATTTTATCTTTCTCAACTATTTACATATTGGCTAAAATTTGGAGCACAGGAATTAAGTCTTATGAATCAAATTGTATTTTTGAGCCACATATATAGTTTTTTAAATATTATTGCCAAAGTCTTTTTATGAGTGTTGAATTTCTTTAAAAAGTTTCCTAACTTCAAAATTTTATGAGTGGTAAGTCAAGAGTAAAAATTTTCGAATAACAATCATCACACTTTCAATAATGGTAGACAAAAACTACTCCACATAGTAAAATCTGTGCTTTTAATTGAACAACAATTACATAGAATGCCTCATAGAATTTATACTTATATATGCAAATATATATATACTATATATACATGATCATATATAAAATATGTTTTATAATATATATATATAATTTATATACGTAAATATATGACCATATATATATGATCATCTCAATGATGCAGAATAAAACTTTTAACAAGATTCAACATGTTTTAATGATTAAAATCCTCGAAGAAATTAGAGGAGCATTTTGCCTCAATTTGATAAAAACCATATACTGCAAACCATAACCAATTTCATGTCAAGGAAAAACTGAAAATTCTTCCTCTAAAATTGGGAATGAGACAAGTGTATCCATTTTTCATACTCCTGCTCAATATAGTTCAAACTTTAGCCAAACCAAGTAGGCTTGGCTAAAGTAGGAGGAGAAGAAGAGAATTCATATTACAATTATTTGCAGATTGTATGATCATTTTCATAGGAGACCCTAAAAATACCATCAAAAGAGTCTTCCTAAAGACATTGTCTTTTCTCTAGAATATGTTTGTGGCACCTTTGTCAAAAATCAGATGGGTATTTCTGCTTAGATTGTTTTTGTGTCTTCTATTCCAACCCATTGGTCCACATTTCTGTTTCTGCGAGAGTACCATGTAGTTTTTGTTACAATGGCTTTGTAGTATAGCTTGAATTCCAGCATAGTGATGCATTCAGTATTGCTCTTTTATCTCTAAATTCAGCTACCCTGTGTTTCTTCTGATTCCAGGTGAAATTCAGTATACTTTTCTAGTGATGTAAAGAATCTTATTGGTATTATAATAGAGATTGCCTTGAATCTACACATTATTAGTAGTAATATGGCCATTTAACAATATTATGCCAATCCATTTCATTTTCTAAAGTCATCTTCAGTTTTCTTCTTCAGAGTTTTGTAATATTTATTTTAAATGTCCTTTGCTTCCTGGGTAGGTTGATTCCTAGGTTCATAATTATTTTCAAAGGTATGAGGAATGGAATTGTTTTTCTGATTATTCCCCCCTGGCATGTTCATTATTGGTATACAAGAATGCAATCAATTTCATGTGTTCATTTTGTATCCTGCCTCTTTGCTGAATTTCTTAATAAGAGCTGAAAGACTTATGGAGCAGTTTTTTGGTAAAGAATCAAGTCATCTACAAATAGGGATAATTTGACTTCTTTCTTCACTATTTGTAATCATTTTAATTTCTTTCTCTTCTTCCCCTATTATTCATGGTTAAACTTTCTACAAGTATATTCAACAGGAGTGATAAAAGTAGATATCCTTCTCTCATTCCAGACAACACAGGGAAATCTGTCAATTTTTCACCATTTTCTGTAATGTTGTCTATGGGTTTTTAATACACAATTTTTATTATTTTGAGGTAAGGTTTTCTATACCTATTTTCAATATGGCTTTTTTAAAACTCATGAGTGCAAATTTTTAAATAAGTGTTTTTTCAGCATTTATTATGGTGATCATGTGATTTATATCACTGATTCTATTTATGGGGGGGCAGTACATTTATTGATTTACATATATGGAACTTCCTTAAATCCCTGGTATAAACCCAACTTCTTTAGAATGTATGATCTTCTTGCTATGGTATTGAATTCTGTGAGTAAGAAATTTATTGAGGAATTTTGTAACTATGTTCACCAAGGATTTGTTGTCATTTTCCTTTTTGTGAGATTCTTATATAGTTTTGGTATCAGAGAAATGCTGGCTTCATATAATGTATTTGGGAGGATGCCTTACTTTTATACAATAGGGAAAAACCCAAGGAGCGTTGATGTTAGTTCTTCTCTAAAAGTCTGGCAGAATTTAGCAAATATCTATTTGGCCCTGAGTTTTCCCTAATTGGTACAGTCTTAATTACTCCTTCAATTGTATTGCTTGTTATTGATCTACCATTATTTTGAAATATTTCATTCACTTCAATATCTCTGGGATGGTCTTTGGGGAGCCATGAAGTTTATTTTTCATGGCATTTTTTCTTACATTCTCATGATTTTTGTGTTTCTGTGTTTAATTTGCAGATCAGTTGGGATGGATCTCTCTCTCTCTATTGTGTAGAAGTCTTCTTAGAGAGTGGTTTTTATTTTGTGGTGATCCCTAAACTGTGGTTATATCTCAGCATGAAACCTATTCCAAGTACTGAGAGTGAGGTGAGATGACCACACTACTAACATAAATTACATACTGTAATGGTTAATTGACTAATAGTCAACTTGAGTGGGAACATCCAGCTGAATAAAGTCAGCATGGTTCTGGGCAAGGATGACCCATGTTGAGGTTGGCTATTGTCCTAACAGTATAAAAGGAGAATGGGAAGGTAGGATTTCAACTGATTTTCCTTGGAAGAGCTTCCCTGCCACTGATTTTCCTGGGGGGCTGGCTGTTCTCTTTTGAGGAGCATGTGCCTTTGCCTGGCCTTGAGTGTGATCTTCTAAGACCCAGATATTTCAGCTTCCAGCACTCGCCTTTTGGCTTACAGGTGCAGACTCTAGCCTCCAGGGCAGACCCTTTAGTCTTCTTTAGCAGATTCCTCAGTCTCCTGATACGGACTCATAGGGGACATTGCTATGGGCTCCAGGCCTTCGGCTAGATTCTTTGGATCTCCAGCATGCAGACAGACAAATCCCTTGCACTCTTCTGCATTTGACTCTGTGGGTGGATATTGTAAGCTAATTTTGTAAATTTCCATGTCCCACATTAAATCTGTCTCAGAGTATGCACAGTTTTTTGAGGAGCTTTGCATCAGCCCCGAAAGATCTTATAAGCAATGACTAAAACACCAACCATATATCAACATATGACTTAAAACTTGTCTAAAAAACTCCCCACTATATCATTAACCAGGAAATAAAACAGAGAGTATTAATCTAAAATAGGCAAAGAGAAAAGAAAGGGAAAACAAAGAAAAAGGAAAAAGGAGTAAAAACAAAAAAAGGTTTAATGATTTATATATATACACATGTATTTATAAACATATATTTTGTATATTTATATTACATATATTATATATTAAAGTATATAAGGGAAAAGTAGTTAGGATTTGAAGAGAAATAGGGATAGAGGTAATGAAGAAGACAAGATACTGGAGTAAATAAATATAATTGGAAAACAAGGGAAGATATAGGGATTTTGAATCTTAATTAACTAAAAGAGATACAAAGAAAGACAGCACTATAAAACAATGCTTAATGTAGGAGAATATGAAAAAATAAGATAAGACACTGTAGGAACACAAACAATAAGTAACATTCATTCATATTTACATATATACCTATATCCATACATATACTTGAAACAAAAAAGAACAAGAACAAAGATACAAAAATTTTAAAAAAAAGCAGTTATGTTCCTATTTGTGTTCTTTGTGGGGGGTATTTAAACTGAAGACATTTACTTCCCCCCAGATTTCTGTTGTTGGGCATCATTTGTTATAAGGAGGAAATGTGATTTTTGTTGGAAGTCCAGAGTTCTCATAGAACTCTGTTCCCATAGGGGAGACCATTGAGGACTGGATGGAAGAGGGGCCCCACCACTCTGTGGTTATACATCAATATTCTGGATAATCCACCAGTCCAGGGCTGGCCCTCACCCACGGCTTTAATCCCTTCTGAACCCCTGAAACACCTGAAACCCCTGGGCTGGCAACCAAATCAGTCACTCACAGAGTCCATAGATATGTCTCTGCTGAGGATCAAATTTCTGTAATTATGCTCTTGACAGAGTGCCCAGTCAGTGCCTTCACACTATCCTGCTCACTCTGAAAGGGGATTGGGTTTACAGTCTGTGCTAGGGTGGGAAGCTGAGAATGCCTATCTTTCTGTGGGCTTCTGCAGTAGCCCTCCCAAATCCAGGCTCCCTCCCTCTGAAAAGTGCCACTTGGATGAGCCCTTTTCCATTTCCTTGTTTAAATCACCACAGCTTTTTGGTTTCCTGGCATCTTTTCCTTTCTTTGTCTCCCCCTGGTTGAATGTACTCACTGTCTACTGGGTTTCATATGATCATTCCATCCCTTTGAGACATTCCCAGGCTGAAGTTTGGTCTTTCATGGACCAAGCATTGGATTCTTCCTCTAATCCTGTGATTTTAGCTTTTCTGTTTCACACTGCATTCTCCTAAGTTCAAGCCAACTATTAGTGCAGATGTCACTGCCTTCCTAAAATGGAGAGCCTGTTATAACCAATGATATAAAATAGGTGGGTGTTTTCTGGTCTCCTGTGCCACTTATAGAGGCACAGGTTTTATTTAAGGTGGCTTACTGCCACAGTTCTACTTAAATCCATCTCCTGCTTATTTCAATTGAGGCGGAGGAAGAAATTGATTCCAAAATGGCTTTTACCTGACACTGTCTAAACATGGATGAACTCTGGGATTTACCATCCCTGCCCCTGTTCATTTAGGTTAACTTCGATTTTCTTTCTATTCAAGCAGTATCTCTCCTTAGTGCAAAATCTGCATTCACAGGGACATGCTGCTCTTTTATAGCCTCATGGGAAGGAAATTTTCGCTTTCCCATTGGAAGTGTTTTGTTTAGTGCTGGTTCTGTATCTGCAGTTACTCAATTATCTTTCTAAATAAAAATATTTCCGAATTTGGTCTGGTTGCAAGCTTGTTCAAATTCCAATTCACAATTCTCTGTGGTTCTCCTATGTCTTCACAGTGCTACCTGATGGTTTGGATAAAATTCCTTGAGCAGCTTGGATGTTGTCTGCTAGCTAATACCCTAGGAAAAGACAATGAGGATCACAACTCCAGGAAACCCAGCAGAATGAATCCAATGGGTGTGACAATTTAAATGCAAAGGGTGAGAATCTAACAAAAAGAAAAAGTCATGACAAGGCTTTTAAAACTTTGAACTTCATCTCCCTAATGAGTGTATAATTCAATCTTGTTATTGTACTGATTA
>NW_004624789.1:8695306-8724690 GCF_000247695.1 Heterocephalus glaber | reverse complement strand
AGATGAAGTCCGTAAACTGAAAAATTAAATGTTTTAAAAATAAATTATGTTTTATAATTTCTGTGACATTATATGAAGACATCCCTTGGTATTATCAACTATACCAATTGCATTGAAATATAAATTTGATTGGTAAATAGATAACTTCTAGCAAAGAACAAATAAATGAGTCATTATTGACATAGTATTAACAAAGGAACTCAATAAATCCATTCACTGTTCATTGTCTCTGTATTTTTGTAGCTCAACCTATAAGTAAATGTCAAGGGAGTTCTGTTGTCTCCTTTATCAATATCAAACTAAAGTGAAATTCAAAGTAACTGTGAAACTTGAAAAACAGTTGAATGATGGGTAATCAATTGTTGGATATTGGGAAGATAAAGTCATTTCAAGTGAAGAGAGAAATAATGATTGTTACACTAGTAATTTTGAGTTTATTCAGCAGTGTTTTTCTTTAAGGCTAAAATGTTTCATAAATCATTGTTCAAATCATCTAACTTCTATATTAACAAAATTAAATTTTGTACTCATTGTAAAAAAAGAAGGAGATAAGAAGTTGTGCAGGAATATTGTATTAGAAGTACCATCTGTTAACAATTTGTAAAAATAATTTGTTTTCTGCTTTATTTTTGGTTATATTATTGCTAAAACTTTGTTGGTCAAATATGGATAAAAATTCAAAGACAAATCATTTGTCGTACTTGTTTAGGAAATTAAATTTCAGCTCTAGTATCTCATACATTTATAATTAAGAGCAACTTTTTTTTATGTAAAGGACATTCTATACAATGCTATGTTATAGCAGACTCTAATCTATACAGTTTGAACTATTAATATGTTAGTTGGCTAGAAATCATTGACAAAATTTATGAGGTAAAAATATTTTTTAAAAGGAGAAAAATTTATTTTGGCTCAGGTTTCAGTGTATGATTGTTTTGTACACCACTTTGGGCCTGGGGTAAGGCAGAATACCATGATTGGGAGCCCCTGAAGGAGTAATACTGCTCACCTCATAGTGTCCTGGGAGCAGAGAGGAAGTGATTGGGCTCTCAATATAACATTCATGGCCGTACCTACAAGGACCTAATTCCTCCAACAGGCCCACCATGAAGGTTTACACCACCTCCCACTAGCACATCAGCTGGGCTTCAAGCCTTTCACACATGATCTGGTGGGGAAGAGAAGATTCATGCCATAGCAATAAATTGATATCATATTTTAATAAAGGATGATCTTTCTATCTATAATATTAGCAATCTGTATTCTATTTACCAGTTTTCTAAAGTGTTACACTTCAGCCTAATATTTTTTGCATCCTTTAATGTTCTTCAACAATCTTTGATTAAGATATAGAAGAAAGTGACATCCAGTTTATGGGATAGCGTCACTTCAGCACAACAGTTGGTTATCACAAAAATCACTGCAATTTGTTTACTCTCATAGCAACTATTGGAGGCATGTGTACAATACAATAGTAGAGTAGGTAGGGTGTATATTTTATAAGTGACATTATTTAACTGGTTATATTTGAGTGGCCCTTTATTTGTTTTATATATTTTAAATAGTTCAAACTTAGCAGTACTTAACAAGTAAATTTTTAAGTAATACATTACTATAAAACATATTCATTTTTAAAACAAAGTGTAGAATGGACAAAAATGTCTCATATTATGAACTTTCAATACCATCAGAAATATACCATTGTATTTCTTTTCATTCGTATATGCTGATTCATATTACTGAGATATTGCAGTGTGCATTCCTCCCAACTACATTCTAGAATTAACAACTTGAAATGCTTTGAGTCCAACCAGTGCTAATGCCCAGAGTAAGACTTGTGTAGTAGGATACGTTCAACTTGTGTCATAAATAAAGGAAAAGAGCCAGTGTTGTAAAACACAGAGGGCAAGGATTTAGGATGTTGAACTTAGGAAATAACAAGCAAAAGTATACTAATGTAGGCACCATCTCAATTGTTTTAGAAACTAATTAAAATAACTCAAGGGAGCACAATGAGTCAGACAGGATTAGCAGATTTCAAAGTGAGAAGAGAAGGCACTTGTAAACTGTTTGTGCTGGTCATTTGGTTCTTATTTGGCTATGTGTAGAGAATCTAAATAGATAGAGGAAAGTGAAATTATTTCATCTTTCCAAAGGATTATTCTAGATGCATTACAACATTTTTAGAAGAGAGGCAAGTTAAAGTTTATACTGGGATTCCTGTACAATCTAAGATTCACTACGTGCTTTCCAGAAATCCAGGTGTTAGGGCTCTATGCATACAGGACTGCCAGTTTCTTGGAAGCCTGTCCAGACACCTTTTTTGACCCTAACAGCAAATTTCTCCTCTTAGGCACAAGGCTTCAATCATAGACATTGCAGTTTTTAGAGGATATTGGTTTAATAGTCTACCCTCTTTAGCAATTCTTTTGCTACAGTTTTTGTCACTGCTCCAGGTAAGAATAGCAGTGGCAAAGGTGATTCCACTCTCTAGTGTGACAGTGAGACTGAGTACAGAGAAACGTATCTGAAATTTGAAGATTTCTAGTTTCTCTCAGAAATGTGCACTTAGCACATATAAAGAAAATCACATAAAAATTGATTCTATTCAAGCGTTAGGGGATAACAAAGACTGCAGACTTTATAAAATTAGTTTAGAAAAATCTCTAAACAAATAAGCAGCATTGAAGAGCAAGAACAACAATACAACAAAACCTAGGGAGAGAGAATAATTTGATTTTTAGCATTACATTATTTTATTTAGAAGTTCAGTATCTATATCTTCATTCATCATATCTTTCACAATCATTTTTAGCTCTTTGAAATACACAATGAATTGTCTAATACATAATTAAATGCATAATGAAGCACATAATTGTTATCTATAGTTTCACCACCATGCAATAACACACCAGAAATTCTTCTTACTGTAACTTAGCATCCATTGATCAAATTTTCTCCATTCCTCCTTATTTTCAACATTTTCAAACATTAATATATAACCTTTTTAAATATCATTTTACCATGTGTAAAATGTAACTCAATTTCATGAGTATATGTCTTTATTTTTATATTCTTCATCCATGTCTTTTATGTCACTGATTTACCCATATTAATAGTTTGAAAAAGTTCTTATGTTACTGTATTAACTAATTTAACAAAGGACTCACCAATTTCTTTGAAAATAACCTTATTCACTTAAAATCTTTATGTTTGGTGTATGAAAATTTATATAAATTTGGGAATAATTTACTTCCTTTATAGGTCCTGGCTTTTATTTCAGCATCCTATTGTTAGAACACCAAACCTCCACACCTTTAGAAGCTCATGACTCTGAGGATCAATGATTTGGGTTGCCTTTCTTTTGCTTTTGCCTAGTATCTCTCAGGAGTTACTATCAGATAATGCTGTGGTTGACATAGAGCTTCTCACACTGGACAGCTTTTGTCTGATTCTTGTAGTCTCATAATCCTGTATTCAAAATTATTTAAATAGTGGTTTCACAGAAATAATGTGGAAAATAAACTCCAATGAATGAGCTCTTTAATCTCTTTCCTTGTATCATGTTTAAGAATTTCCCATATGTGTAAAGAAATCACATGTCCAGATGACATTTTGTTCAGTTAACATTCACTCCGTTTATTCTAACTAGCTGCTCTAGAAAATTAGAAAGTAACATTAGATACTTAAGTTACTTCTGTTTATACTTACATTTTCTTACATATTTACATTTTCTTATGTAGAAAGTTATTCTACTGAAACATTAAACCAGTACCATTAAATATCATTAAATCAGTCATAATGTTGTATTTTAGGTGAACATTAAATATCACTGCTTTTCAAAAAATTATTTCTGCATATGTCATAGTTTTTAGTTTGTTGTGGTACAGGTGTCTTATTCACACAGTCAGTTCTTCCAAGTGGAAATTAACTTGAGATGTGCCTTGAGAGGCTCCTTTTACTAAGTTCTCTAAGTTGAATTCACATTTATTTTTGGGATAAAATTCTCAACATTCTTCTCATGTCTTCAGCTCTCAATGATGCTACTATTTCCATGATGTATTTTTACCATTCTTCTTTTTATGTTTTCCATGTTTATAGTTTTTCCATTTTATCTTTTCTTTTCCACTGATTTTTTTATTGGTATTTATTTGTGTCCCTGCCTTTTGCCTCCCATCATCCACAGAACCCCCTTGCATCTCCACAGTCTCCTACCCTGTTTCTTATCATCTATTTTTTAATTAGCTCTTAAATTATTTGTATTTTGGATGTGTAATGAGAGAAACCATGCAATTTTTAACCTCTGTGTCCAATTTATTTCACATAGCAATACAGTCTACAAGTATATCCATTTTCCTACAAATAAATCAAATTTATTCTTTTGTATTTGCATTATTACTACATTATGTATAGAAACAATTTCTTTGTCCATTCTTCTGTTGATGGGCATGTAAATGACTTGCAAGATTTAGCTATTATAAGTTGTGCTACTAAGGAGTTCCTTTCAATCTTAGTAGTACTTCCCTACTTTAATTTGTATTTTGATTGTTCTATCATATCTTCTTCAACAATTCTTTATTGGAATATATACAGAATAACCCCAAATATACACACATATTGAGAATGACAAGTTAGTTCAGAGAAAATTTTACTTAATGTGGAAGATAGTTGATTTTACTGAAAGTAAAGAATAAATCAAACAAAATACCTATGGATACATGCATATTCATTCTAAGGTCATTCAAAATGGATTGATTATTGTGAATAAAAGTTGATCTTAAAAACTCAGACATTATTCTGGGATACCCAGTAGAAGAAACTAATTCCTTAATAAGAGGTACAGATGATTTTCTTCATTTTCTAGAGCTTTTGTCCTCATATTTTCATGCTAAACATAAATTATAATTGTGAAAACACTTATGTACATCAGTGGAGATATCTACTTTGAAGTAAATAAAATATACATAATTTCAGGTAATTATCTAATATATTTTATAGAAAAATAGTACATTTGTGAATGTACATAGAATTTTCTCCTTCAAATGTAAAGAAATGCTTAGTCAACAGTTTTGTGAGAGGCTATACCTACAAATAATGAAATGTGTAGTTTCATTGATTTGATTTATTTGAAGGAAAGAATTGCTAGTTGTGCTGATATTAAACAGAAAAAGTGTATGAATTTATATTTAAGTTAGAATGGAAAAATAGTGTGTAATTTCATTCCAAATCTGCAAAAGATTAATTATAATTTTATATTTTATTTCTACAAAATTTAAATGTGTGTGTGTGTGTGTGTTTGGAAGCAAAAACTGCCCAAAATGCACTTTTTTATTCTAAATTTTAATAATGCAATCTTATGGAGGTGATATGTAACCATATTCATTAATTTTTTAAATTAATTACATGCCAAAGTTTAAATGACCATTATCACAGAATATGTTGCATATATAATCATTATTGAGATCTAAGATCATTTTGTTTGGATATTTCCAACCACTAAAATTAATAACATTTTGGCAAAATGTTTTCTATAAATGACTGATTTTTCATATGTTTTAAGGGTTGATATGTAATAACCATTTAAATTTGTGTTTCTCTAGGACATGTGGCACATATCTGTTTATTTCCCTTTATTATATCTCTTTTTGTTTAAATTTTATATCATATGAAGCTTTTATGTTTCATTTGAAGTTTTAGGGAAGTTTACAACTTGATGACAATTATATGGTTGCTAAAGTAGCTGCATGATTGTCATGCACAGGAAATTGTGTGTACAAGTGCTTTCATTAGATACACATACTTTTAGATAAGTTCTCAAAATCTATGATTGAAAAAATAAATTTACATTTAAATATATTCTGGCTATAGCTACAAGTAAAAACACAATTTATCCCTGTCAACAAAAATTAAGTGTAGACATGCATACACACACACACACACACACACACACCCCACACACACAGGACTACTCTGATGGAAAGACAAGATATGATGTATATAACCTTGAATTTGATGTTTGTTAATGCTTTCTCAACAGGCAGATAGTTGTGAGTTATAGGAAAACTTAGGAACACTAATGCTGTTATACAAAAAGTTCTAAATGAAGTTTGCCAAGTTCATGATGAAATGCTGCATTTGATTACTATATGAATACATGTGAGAAAGTTGAAGAGCAAATAGAAATGATGGGAAATGAAGTGAAGGTATAGCCAAAAATGTGGCTGAATTATAGAATTTTAAATTAACACAGTAACCTGTTTTCTGCTGATAAACTAATATAAATTATTTAAAATTTATACTTTCAGGGCCGGGGATTTAGCTCAGTGGTTCTGCCACCTGCCTTGAAAACGAAAGGTCCCGGGTTCGATCCCTGGTACCAAAAAAAAAAAAAATTATACTTTCACATATTAGCAAAGGCACAAAGTTACTATTTACAAAATTAACAAATATTAATAGAAAGCATACAAACATTGTACTTTTGTCTAGACTTTGTGCACAGGAGATTATAAAAATGAATACATAACTATAATTAGAGAAAAATCTTTGTAAACATTTTGCTTAAAGGAGGACATTAGATTCATGATTTGACACATGATTTTGTTAAATTTTTAGCCAATTGATTGTCTAAGTATAAAAGAAAAACAAATATCAAGGAATCAAAAATAAATGATATTAAAATAAAGAACTACTGAAGGCATTTTTAAAAAAATGTTATATGTTAGTCTGTTTGTTCTACAATAATCAAATATCATAAACAAGTTGGCTCATAAATAAAGGAACTCATTTTTTATGGTCCTGGATACCGGGAAGTCCAAGATCTATGTACAGGCAGGTTTGGAATGTGATAATGACCCACTTTCTAGAGCAGGGTTACTTCTTACTGTACCCATGATGGAAGGGGTGAAAGATGTATCATTCATATGGTCACTGACCTAATTTGTGATAGTTCTTCACTTGTGACCTGATCACTTCCCAAGAGCCCAACTTATTAAAACCATCACTTTTTAAAGTATTTTATTTTGTTAGTGGGTTTACAATATGTAATGATTCCATTCCTTGTGGGGAGTTAGTAAGTGTGCATGACATTTTGTAATTCCTTTTCTTCATCCCCTTCCCCTCCCCTTCCTCCTCCATCTCATGGTCTCTTCCCTTTTGCAAAAGACCTATCTTCCTATTTCTTATTATTTTCTATTTTGCTATATAATTTATGAATATTTTGGGTTTGTCATGTAAGAAAAAATATGCAATATTAAGCTTGTGTAATGATTTATTTCACTTAATATTATGGTTTCAAGGTGAACCTATTTTCCTACAAATAATTCAAGTTTGTCCTTCTTGATGGCATAAAGATTTCAAATTATGAATTTTTGAGGTAACATAATTATTTAGATGATAAAATGTTAAGTTCTTATATTTTAGAAATTGAGACTTCCTTTAGAATAGTTTCCAAAGGAAACTATTCTGGACATCATCTTACTTCGATGAACATCATCCTACTTAGACTTCACCCAAATTTGTAGTTTACTAATGGTTTGTATCCTGAATAAATAAAAATCACTTATATTTCAGTGATTTGGATATATTAGAGGAAATAAGACTAACTTGGGAAAGATTAATACTCATAGCAAAGCAAATGAAAACTTTCAAGTTTAATTTTGCATTTTGTTTTGTTTTACTTGGTTTTGTTTTTCTATATGATATTATGGTTATTAAATGAAAGTTTAGGAAACTTGATAAGAGTAAAGACTCAGGGGCTGGGGATTTAGCTCAGTGGTTCTGGCGCCTGCCTTGCAAGCACAAGGTCCCAAGTTTGATCCCCGGTACCAAAAAAAAAAAAAAAAGGAAACTGTGATGTTTGGGCTGGGCATTTAGCTCAGTGGTTTCGCCACCTGCTGAGCAAGCGCAAGGACCCAAGTTCAATCCCCGGTACCAAAAAAACCCCAACAAAAACTGGTGTTATGAATTAAATAATGCCAAAACATTAAGAACAAATTAATAAACTATTCTTAGGTCTTGTCTCTATAGAGGCCTCCACATCCAATCCATTGTGTAATTGTGTGGACGGTATTTGGAAGCTAAACTTAATCTTATTTTAGAATTATACCCAAGGTTGAAGACTATGTGTTACTTTATATGATTGAGGTGCAAATTCTGACTCTAACCTCAGGATATAATACATATTTAATTTACTTTATATCGGTGGCATATTTTATCAGAAGAATCACACATGAAATAAATAGATCCTGGGGAAAAGGAGGTTTCTCAAGAGATTGGATCAGACTCTCTAGGAGGGTGAGAATGGTCAAAATTTTTTGGTTAAGATAAATGTTAAATAACAGTTATTTTTGTCATTTGGTTATATGGTTGTTTTTGTTTATATGGCTATTTCACATTTATTTTGGTAGACTATTCTCATTTCCCTTGTGATTCTCACTCTCTTTTAGATGATTTTAAATTCTTCATATTAAAATTTTTATGTAATTTTTCGGTATATATGATATTTTAAAAATATATCCTTCTGGTTAGTATTTCTCTTCTTTCCTTCATAATTTTCAAATCTGTAGAAACAGTTTCAATTTATATGTCTACCATATCAAACTACAAATTCAGATAAAGAAAATAAATATATACTCAAAAATATAAAGATAGAGGAAGTCTACATAAATACAAACATTCTTGATGTATTTGTGAACACATCACCTAAATGATTAAAGAAATAAAACAGGAAAAATATATAATTTATTGAAAAAAATGAAGACTCCAACTATGGAGAACTGTCTGTGTAAGTTGCATGAAAATGAAGCATAGGCGGGCTAGACCATGCTACCCATAGTGTGGTGAGCTGAAGAAAAGAAGGTTTGGAAGTTGTCTGTGGTGAGAATGGACCTTCTTAGATTACACAGAAACGTGGTTTGGGCAGTGTCAACTGGATTGGATTTTGGATCTGCCTTACAGTGGTGGCAAACCTATGGCACACGTGCCACAGTGGGCGATTTGTCATTAAAAGCTCTAAAACTTTCCTTTCACTGGACAGACTTGTGGGTGTCTGAGCTCATGAAGGTGTGGCTTTGAGTCCTGTATGTGATTCCTCCTCACTTCCTCCTCCTTCTCTGTTTCCTGGTTGCCATGAAGTGACCAGCTTTCCTCTGCCATATCCTTCCACCATCCAGTGTCTGCCTTGGAGGCACACAACCCTGGGATGAAAAACCTCTGAAAATGTAATCCAAGTTAAGTCTCTCCTGATTTAAATTGTAGGAGCTGGGTATTGTGTCCCAGCGATGAAAAGGTGACTAATACACATCGAATTATTGAAGAAGTATAAAGTTTAAAAGCATATTGACAGAAAATGAGGAAAAACTACTTTAGATAATTGAAAGTCTATTAGGACTCTTTGTAATTTAAGAGCCATGGGAGTGTTTGTGTCTAGGTAGAATAGAGACAGAATGAGAACAAAAGTGGGATAGAGGAATAGAAAATAAAAATGCATTAATAAAAATAAAAAACTGTGCAAGAAGTGCACAATGAATGCTTGAAGAAAATGAAGCCAGACTTTATATATCTATTTAAGAATAAACAAATGAAACCTGAAGATGAAAATATGCAGAATATGGTATAGATTTTAAATAAAGGGCATTTACTTGAGTAAGTACATAGACGTCTATTCTTCAAGAAGAAGCATAACAGCAATTAATGTGCCAGACTCCTTTGTCTTAGTGTGACAAAATTCTCGCTGAAAACACTTAAAAGCCGGAAAGATTCACGTTGTCTCATGAGTCAAAGGTTTCAGTCCAAATTCAGCTGGGCGTATGGCTTTCGGGCCCGTGAAGAGGAGGAAGCTCATGACAGAAAGGTGTGGCAGAGGAAAGCTGCTCATCTACCTCCTGGCCGCAAGGAACCAGATAGAATCCCAAGGTTGAACGCATGGGTTATACCGGTTTAAACTATGACCCAGGCCTGCTCCTATCCTTTCCAACTAACACCTTCACCTTATGATCACATCAGTGGGTCTCCACTGATGAATGAAGTTAAATCCCTCGCAATCCAATCACCCTCAATAAAGCCTGTCAGCTGACAACTTTTAGGAGATGTTTTTGTCCAAACCACAATTAATATGGAATGTGAGTGAAATTTTCTGGAAAAAAAAAAAAAAAGAGTATCAATGAATGCAAATTCAGTCTTAAACCATGTAAAAATGCCAGATTACTTTCTCTTGCTCAGAAATAACCAAACAAATCTTGAAATGAGCAACTTGAATAACATTGATGAATAAAATATTTTATTTCTGTCAAATCCACAAATGAAACTCAGTAAATGCATGTAAACGTTAATTTTTTTATTACTGTTTTACCACAAATTTCTTTAAAAATTGAATTATAAAATTACATAACCCCTACAAGACCTACATATTTGCAGTTAGTATTTAATGTGAAAAAAATTTTTGCACCTAAGGTGTGAATGAAAACAACATAAATATCCATTCAGTTATCAAATGTTAACATGATACCTGGATGTCAGTACAAATTGAATAGTCCTAATCCAAAAATCTGGGATCTGAAAAGCTTCAAAATCAGAAACTTTTTGAGTATGATTAAGATGTTAGAAGCAGAAGAATTCTCACCTGACCTCATATCATCGATCACAGTCAAAATCCATGTGCACTAAATATATTGCATAAAATAATCTTCAGTCTGCTTTTATAAGTTATATATGAAATAGAATATGTTTTGTGTTTAATCTTTGGACCCATTTCCAATATATTTCATTATTTATATGAAAAATATTCTAAAATCTGAAATAGAAGGTACTATCTGAAACACTTACTCAGCCGTTCAGTTAAAGGATATTCAATCTGTTCACGCTCTCTTGGTGAGCTTATAAAATTAAACATTTATTGTGTGTAACTGGCAGTATAGAATAAATTTTTAAATTACAAAATTCATTATTTCAGTAAAATATATAGAAAGCTAAGAAATAATTTCAAGGATACATATTGCTCAATTTTTGAAAAAAATAATACCGAAGAATATTTTACAAGCTGTTAAAATTTTATGATGTTTTGCTATGAACTGAAGTGTCCATATACTCTAAAAACTTATACACTGCAGACTTAACCCCAAATGGGATGATATTTAGACATAAATCCTGGCTATGATTGTGATAAATATGTAAGAACAACTTGAGGAAAAAAATACTTATTTTTGTTCATGATTTCACAGTTGGAAATCCACGAGCAGCTGGATCTAGCGCAATTATGCCTGCGGCAAAGGGAAATATCACAACAGAAGGGCACGGGGTGGATTGTTGCTCACTTCCCTGCAGGTGGGGGGATACAGGGAGAGAGACGGGGGGGGGAGAGAGAGAGAGAAAGGTGGCCATCTCTAAGAATATAAAGAACCATCACAAGTAACTGCATTGGCTGGCACCTTGATTTTGAAATTCCTAAGCTCCAAAATTGTGCATCTTTTTAAAGCACTCAGAATGTAGTTTGTTACGACAGCCCAAGCTAACATGATAGATACACATTAATTTCATATATTTTATTCCTTACATTGTCTTTTGAAGAAAAACTTCTCATTTCCTTAAATATAATGAAAAGAAAAACCACAATGGTTAGTGACCAAGTTAGTTTTAGCTGAAATTCACTGCGATTATGAGAAAACTTATTCCTCTAATCACAATCTTTATGTACTAAAAACTGCAAATCTAATGTATCACATATAAAATGTGTTCAATACATTATCATCTTTCTCAAATTGTATTTCATATCATAAAACTGAAATTTTGAAAATTACTTCAATAACTTACAATTAATAGTATGTTAGCCACACTTTTTACATGTCTCAAGATCATCCATTTAGATTTAGCTCTCCCTATATACTGATAAGCCAGTTTCATACATATTTGATTATTATTAGTTTAAATGTTCAATTTTCAAATCAAAGAGCAATGAGTTAATAGTCTTTGCAAACTTAAAGTCCAGAAAAAATTGTTACATAACATTAATAAGAGCATTAATCCTTTACTTAGTTCTTACATAAAATATGAAAATCAAAGGGTTTTTCAATAAATATGATATTGGTTATGAAATAGTATGCTATTGACTAGAAATAACACTGAGAAGTGATGGCAACAAATTGTAAATTTCTAAATTGATTTTAAATGTGTTAACAAAAACAAATTTTTTAAAAAGCATAGAAAGAATAATTCAAATGTTAATACTTTAGTCATTTTCAAATTTTAGCTATTTAGTTATTTCAAAATTTTCATGTTTAAACATTCTTATAGTTCCTACAGCTTCAACAACCATCCTGCACTGTTAATTTTTTGAAATCTAATTCTAAAATAATTGGTAGTTCAATGTATTTAATGCTATTGATCTTCAACTTTTAAATTAGTAATTTTTCAAATTAAACACATTTACACATTTCATTATGGCCTGACACATTCAGTTTGACTTTAGATAAAGCAAGTTTATGATATGAAATATATTGAATATCTAGAAAGAATGTAATATTTGACACTATAAGAAGTTGGAATTAGAATGTGTCACAGGTATTAAAATATATTGACACATGAAATATGAAATATCCTTCCTCATCATGCAGAGAAAGTTTATTTCATAGTGGAAGGGAAAAATGAACATTTAGACAGAACTTCACTGTTAGCTAATATTTGATATTGGAATCTATAGAATTGAAATATTTTGAAAAATATACTAAATATTAATGTGAACTTCCAATTCTCATTTCTATATATACTGTGTTAGTATTCACATCATTTTAACAAGTAGAAGCTAAAAGAAAAATCCCAAAATGGAAATATCATTTCTTTAGATCTGTTAGAGAATTGTATTTACAGAGAAACTGCTAGCCTTAGAATTGGAGAGATGGAAGGGCAGAAGCAGTGATTATAACATAGCACAGCAGACACCACCCCAGGAAGCCAGGCTCCTAAGAAGATGGAAGCCACAGCAAATTGCTGCAAATTCAGAATGGGCAAGGGTGAGACTCCAGGGTTCAGCCACAGGGAGGGGGAGCTTTTGGTAGTTTTTTCCCCAGGAACTCAAGTGGATTTTCAGAGTGAGTATCAGATAAAATTCCCCTCATACTTATGGAGGAATCACTTTTAAATATGTCATGCCACTCTATACTTAACAAGGACTGCTCTCAAGAGAAACCATTTAACTGGACACTGCTGTATTGCAGCCTTATCAGAGCTTTGTTAGTGTGGGTAAAGGAAAATACTCAACTACAATCAGCTGTGAACTTTTACTTGGCAGAAACTGAATACCTAACTTCAGCACGGTCTAATCATTCTGTCCCACATTCAGCAGAAGCAAACAGTGAGAAACAACTGTGAAGTTTACATTCCAGATACATAGACACACTAAAAGACTGAAACATAGTGGCAGGATTATACAGCCTCTCCCATATCTCTTCAGTTTACAATTATATTATGAAAGCCCTATTTATAGTAGTTTTTCTCCAAGTACCTCATATCTGTCAAAAAAATTACAAAACATTCTGAAAGGCATTGTGAAAATAAAATAATAAGTTTGTAATCTGCATGTTCATGTGCCCCCAATAATTTATATATTGAAAGCTAATCCCCAATGTGAGAGTGAGAGTATTAGGTGAGAGTATTAGGATTTGAGACCCTGGGATCTGATTAGGTTACCAAGGAAGAATCCTCATATAGTGCTTCAGTTTAGTGGCCCTATAAAAGATGCTTGAGAGAGATTGCTCAACTCTTCTGCGATTAGAAAATATATGAAGAAGATAGCATCTCTAATCAGAAAGTCAGATTTTACTAGACTTTAAATCTGCCAGTTCCTTTACCATGGAATTTCCAGCCTCCATGACTATTAGAAATGAATTTCTGTTGTTTATAATCATGGTTTATGATGTTTTCTTACAGCATAACACACAAAGACAACCAAATTAGAAATAAATATAGCAAGGATATTGAAATAATCAGGGAATTTAAAGTAATTATTATAAAAATACTGTGGACTCTAATGAGCAAAGCAGAATGACCAAGTAGACTACATAAGCAGAGAAATGGAAATCCTAAGAAAGATCCAAAGAGAAATACGGAGAACAAATCAAAAGCACTGTAACAGAAATGAAGAATATGGCCCAGCATGGTGGTACATACCTATAATCCTAGAACTCTGAGAGGCTAAGGCAGAAGAATCATAAGTTTGAGCCCAATCTGGGGAATTCTGACTCAAAATAAGAAACAGAAAGGTCTGGGAATATAGCTCAGTGTGAAGATACTGGGTTCAATCCTCAGTCAAAACAAACAAACAAACAAAAAACAAAGAAATGCCTTGTTGTGGATTTAATTTAATATTCATATCCTCAAATACATGTTGAAATTTAGTTTTTACTTTCATTATAATAGTATTAAGAGATGGGAGCACTGGGAAGAGTCAGACAATGTGCATTCTGCCTTCATGGGTAGAATAATGTTTTTCATTTCACTTTTTCCCTGAGAAAACATAGCCAGAAAGGCCTTGCCAGGTGTTGTCACATTGATATTGGACTTCTCAGCCTTCAGAACAGTGAAAAAATAAATTTCTATTCACTAAAATAAACTCAGCCTAAGAAACTGTTTTATAGAAGAACTAAAGTGACAGACATTTTTGATGGACTGATTATGAGTTTGAAAGTGGCTGAGGAAAGGATCTCTTCATTGTGAGGATACACCAATGGAAAATATACAACAGAAATGCAAGAGAACAAAGAGTTAAACAACAACAGCAACAGAAACAACAACAAACCAGGACAGAATGTCCAAGAACCATCAGACAAGTGAAAAATGTATAATTACATCCAATGGGCACACCAGAAGGAGAAGAGAAAAAGAAACATTGAAAACAATAATCACTGTGAATTTCTCCAAATTAATGTCAGAAAACAAATCACAGATACAGATCCTCTGAAGATGAGAGAATGCCATGCAGGACGAAACTCACCATCTCTACCTCACCAAACAAACCCTACATATATGCCTATCATTTTCAAAGCAAACATGAAGAAAACATAATGAAGGCTGGGATAGAACGTTTGCTTACTCTATAAGATTCAAATCCCAGGGGTGTGAAAGATAGGAAGAAAAAGAAGGAGGGGGGAAAAAAGAGAGAATAAGGGGACAAAAACAGAAAATACCATCCTGTGAAGTGTCTTTTGAATGTTAAGGAAAAACAAAAAGATCAGAAACTCAATGCCTTTTAAAAAAGGTTAAAGAATCAAGAAGCCTTAAGTGAATATAAAATAAAAAGTTTATTCTTCATATTCTTAATTGATGTAATAAACCACGGCTCATTCAAAACTGTGATAGCCTCAATGAATCTTCTTTCAGACCACAAAAGAATTAAATTACAGAAAATTAGTCAGAAAATATCAAAACTTGGAATTTAAACAGCATGCTTCAATGTCACATATCTTAGTGTAAATATAGAAACTTTTTTATGGGCTTTCTTTTTTTTGAGACAGGGTCTCACTTTGTAGTGCAGGCTGGCCTTGAAACACTATATAACCCAGGCTGGCCTCAAACTCACGATGATCATCCTGCCTCAGCTTCCTGAGGACTGGGGTTCACCACCATACCAGGCTAAATATAGGAACAGTTTTAAACTAAATCGAAATAAAAGCATAGCTTATCATCATTTGTGAGCTGCAGTGAGAGGAAAATTTTTATCATTAATTTCATTTATCAGAACTGAAGCAAATATTAAATTCAATCATATAAGATTCTACTTTAGGAAGCTGAAATAAATGATTAAATCCAAATTAAGCAGAAAGTAAGAAATAATTAAAAACAGAGGAAATCAGTAAAATTAGAAACAGAAAAATCTATAGAAAAATGTAACAAAATCAAGTATGATTCTCTGAAAATATCAATATAATTAATAAATATTTAGGCTGAGTAAGAAAAAAGAAGTTACAAATTTTAATATCAGAATTGAAAACGGTGGTATTACTGTTCCGGAAATCACGGAAAGAAAAGCACGGAGACAGAATCTGGATAAATAACAAAGGCTTTACTTGAAGCAGGCAGGACCGCCAGAAACTGGTCCCTTTGTTCAGTTTTTCCTTTTAATATCCTTTTTAGCCATTATCTCACTCCTGGTGGTCTTAATGAATCAGTAAAATTCTAGTTCCTATTTACAACTAGTTCTTGTTAATGGTTATAGTCACAGACACATGAAAAGCACATGACAGTTAAAGCACATACATTGTAAATTTACTCAAGCATTGCAACTTTTTTTTCCAGGTTAAATGTTATCTATAGCAAAGTCACCGGTTAAAGGGTCAGATAGCCATCACCTTAAACAACAAGAATTATGAGAAAAGTAAATCTTAAAGGAATACATTACTTATTTTACCTCTACAACTACCTTAATATTCAATCTACTAAATTATCTAAAAGCTTTTCTCTATCATTACTACAAGTTTTATAGATATAAAAAGATAAGCAGAGATATTTTCAAAACTGCTTAATGGAAATTAATGTGATATCAGATTAAAAAGATCAATTATCTGAAGTATTTCTTAAACTCATGAAAGAAGAAATTGACACTGTTAGAAATGCCTGATAGATTTTATGATTGTGGAATTAATAATTACCAATCTTCCAAACAAGAAAGTACTATGAGCAAATTAACAGTGAATTCTGACAAACATTTGTGAAAGAAATTTTACTAATTGTCTAAAATTTATTACAGAAGATAGAAGCAGAGAGAATAATACCTAACTTATTCTGTGGGACCAGCAACATATTAATACAATAAACAAAACCAAAAAAAAATCAAAAATAAAGTCACAGATCAATAAGTACTATGAACATAAATGCAAAAATATTTTTAAACAATCAAGTCTAATATGATAAGAAAAATAATTATTTGCCAAAAAGAAATAGAATTTAGCCCAGGTAATGTGACCCTTTAGACCATCAGGGTAAGAATATAAAACTGCAAGATCATGTCTGGATGCAAGAGAAGCATTTCACAAAATTCAGCATTCATTCATTATAAAAAAACCCTTTCAGTAAATTAGGAAAATAGAATTTCTTCAACTTATTAAAGAATATCTACTAAAAACTACAGTTAACAACATACTTAATATTTAAAATCTTAAAGCCTTTGCACTAAACTCAGGAATGAGACACATGCCCTATCACCAATACTTTCCTTTCTTTCTTTTTAATCAATTTTTAGGTATTATTTTATGGGTGAGAATCAAACTGAGGGCCTTCACATGGACCTACCTCTCCAGTTACTTTTTTTTTTTTTATTGTGAAACAGGATCTTGGTAAGTTGCCCAGAATGGGCTCAAAATTTGAATTCTCCTGCCTCAGCCTCCCAGAGTGTTTGGATTAAAGGAATGCCACCCCATACTCAGCTCACCACTGCCTTTCTATATGATAATGGAAGGCTACATAATGCAATAAAAGAGAAGAAAATAAAAGATGTACAGTTCAGATAGTATGAAATAAAACTATCAGTGCTCATCAATGGTATTATCATCCATGTGGAAACCCAAAGAACCAATAGCAACAAAATCCCCAAAACAAATTGTGGTTGAAGGAGATTAGGCTAATATCTACAAATCAATCACATTTTGTATGATAGCAATGAAGAAGCAGAATGTGAAAAACAGTTTGTTCATAATTGACAAAACTTGAGAGCAATCAAGATGTTCTGCAGTAGGTGGATTAATGAACCATGCATTATTAGTCAGCACTCTCCCAAAATACATCAATAAGAGAGAAGATTTATTGTGGAGATTCTTTCAAGCTCCTGTATAGGCTAAAGCTCCTTTCCTTATTGGAAAGCTGGATACTCTCAGATGTTAGTAAAGTGATTCAGACCAAGTTTAAAGCCTCAGGAACAAGAAGCTCGTGATGAAATTAGTTTCAGATCAAGTCAGAAGGCCTAAAAACCTGGAGAAGGGGACACTGGGTAAGTAATGTAATCTCAAAGCGAGAGACCTTGAATTTTGACCTTCAAGGGCCACAGGAGGACAGGGTCCCAACTCTGAGAGAGGAAGGAGGGAAAAAAGGGAGGAAGGGAAGAGAGAGAGAGAGAGAGACAGAGAGAGAGAATGAGAATGAATACCCTTTAAGTTCACTAAATATTCCATGACCCAGTCAAGTTGTCACTTAAAGTTAACCATCACAATCTGATACATCCAGACAATGAAATGTTCATTGCTAAAAGAAATGATCAATCTAGCCAAGAAAAAATGTATAAAGGAAATTTAAATTATTAAATTTAAATTATAAAAATTATCGATTTAATATTATTAAATTAATATTCAGTAAAAGATGGCAATATGAAAAAGCTACCCTTTGTATGATTCCAGCTGTATGATATTCTGAAAAAGGAAAAAGTAGGCTCAGTATTTGTCGCAGGTTAGGGTTGTGGTAGGAGTATTGAACAGTCAGAGCACAGAGGACTTTCAGGGAAGTTCAAATGCTTGGGAAGGTATGATACTTATTAATGCATGTTGTTATACATTTATTCAAGCCCATAGCAGGTACAATGCCAAGAGTAAACCCTAATATAAACTAGGGAATATGTGTAATGATTTTAGCATAGTTTCATCAATTGTAAAAGTTGTATGATTCAGGTAGGACACATTGATAATACAGAAGAATCTGAATGTACTGAGAACAATGAGTATACATTAATTACTTATACTTTCCTATACATTTTGATGTCCAAAACTGTTCTAAAAAACGTGTTTTAAAATCTATATGTATTAAAACTTTCTAAATTTGCCTAAGGCTTATTCATGATTTCTATAATTTCAGGGAAAAATGCTACTAAATTAATGCTACTAAAATTTTCTATGATAATCATTCTCATTTGTTATCTCTGTTTTCTTTTAGTCCATATTTACGCAAGTAAATGACTATGGAAATATATGAGGTTGAATATTTTAAATTTCAGGAACAAGAATCAAAACAAGAAAATTTTTCATCATGTCCCTAGTTAAGTGTATAAAATTTACAAGGTAGTAAAACTGTGAAGCTTAGTTTTCCTTGCACATAAAATTAATGAATTTCATAGAAGTGTGACTATGTGACTCCATCCATCTCAACACTTCAATGAATGCATTTTCTTCCTTATTTACTACAGATTTTATGGTTTCTTATTTTAATAAATTTCATATAACTAATCTTATTCCCTTTAATTTTCTCTTCTTTTGTGACAGTTACCTATAAATATCAAACTCATGGTGAATAAAATTTTGATATACTTCATATGTGGATAGGCATTTGAAATAAAAATGTATATTTAATTAATATTTTAATCAATTCATATGTACCAGACAATTTTCAAGTCTCTGATTATACAGAAAACAAAAATAACAACAAAAATATTCCTTCTGAAGCTTGAATGCAATAATTTTTTAAATTATAAATAAACCAAAGAAAGGTAAGTGGGAGTATGTGTAAGAAAGCTTCATGAGAAGGCAACATTTGTGTAAGACATGAAAGAACTAAGAATGTGAGACACACAAATGGAGGAAAGAGGAGTACTGCTAGCAGAAGAAATAACAAATGCAAAATCTTCAAATTAGTACTAGCAAATCTGGCCAATTTTAAACTTGCAATAAGGCCAGTGTATTTAGGCACAGTAGGGATGGGAAAGTATTATATGTTTAAAGTATGATCAGTTAATGAGATGTTAGAGACCATTAAAATATATAAGGAATTATATATTATCCTAGTCCATTTTGGGTTGCTATAACAGAATACCTGATATGGGATATCTTACACACAATAGAAATTTATCTCTTTCAATTTTAGAGGCTGGGAAGTCCAAGAACAAGTTGCCAGTGAATTCCTTTTCTGGTGACGATCTGGCCTATGCTTTCAAAATGAAGCCTTAAATTTTATATCCTTCAGACAGTACAAATACTTGTCTGCATGGCAGAGGCAGAAGAGCAAAAGAAGGACAAACACCCTCAATCAAGTCCCTTTTGTAAAGGCCTTTTATCCTATTCATGAAGGAAGAATCTCTCATGATTTAATTCCCTCTTAAAGGCCTCACATTTTCTTTCTTTCTTTTCCCTTTTCTTTTCTTTTCTTTTCTTTTCTTTTTTCTTCTCTTCTTTTCTTCTTTTCCTTTCCTTTCCTTTCCTTTTCTTTTCTTTCCTTTTCTTTCTTTCTTTTCTTCTCTGTTCTTTCTTAGTACTGGGGATTGAACCCAGGACATTTACACTGAGCTACGTCTCCTCCACTGGATTCTTTTAAATTTTTGTAGTTTGAGACAGGGTCTCTGAAATTCACTAAAGTGTCCAGGCTGGCTTTGAAATTCAATTCTCTTGCCTGAAACTCCCAGAGTGCTGGAATTACACATGTGACACCATTCCCAGCTAAGTCCTCACATTTTAGACCACCACATGCGGAACTCTAGTTTCAACACCAGAGTTTGGAGAGGGCATATTCAAACTGTTATGTCCATGAATTGGCTCATGTGATGTGCTTGTATGCACTGATAGGTCTGGAATCAGAAGAGCAAACCAATAGGCTATAACTCAGTTAGCAGTCATCATATAAAATGGACATATACACCTATACACCATCACCTAACTTGATGCAGAGCTAATCCACAGCCCCAGAACTTCAAAAGTCTATTGCACTATTGTATTATAAGTAATATCACAAATAATTGTTCATTGCCTAGTATATGCAACAGGAATATAATAAATTAATGAGACCTAACTGATTTTGTATGCACATGAGAAAATATGGGAGTCAAATTTTTTTCCTATGATATTCCTTGAGACGCTAGTTGAACAGTAGGGATTATTATGATTAGAAAACCAAAAAGAAAGTTTGTGTGTGTGTGTGTGTGGATTGTGTGTGTATACAAGTGGACAGCAATCCACTTTACTTATTTTGGTAAATAGGTGTCATGTGAGTATCAAAAAGTCAAATATTTATAAACTAGATATAGGAAATAATGTTAAGGCTGAGGAAGTTGAACAAAAATTTGTACATTTATCATTATATGTAGCATTTTAAATATGAAATGTGACATAATTTCTTAAGGATTATTTTTTTTGAACCTGGGATCAAACTTGGGAGCTTGTGCTCTCAAGGCAGGCAGCGGCACCACTAAGCTAAATTCCCAGCCCAAGGATAATTTTTTGATAGAAAAGATAACTAGGTCTCAGACAACACTGAAAGATGTCAGAAAAGAGTAAGCATTGTCAAGAAAAGAGAAGGAAATTCAAATAGAGGACTGGGATTTCCCAAATACTAAAGGGATGTCTATATTTTTCACCAAAAAAGTTCCAAGTACTTGAAATATTTTACTTCAATACCAACAGTATATGAAAGTTTCAGTTTTTTACACTCTCTAATACTTCCTATAGTCAATCTGTTTAATTTTAGCAGTTCTAAAAATGCTTGAAATACTATCTAGTGGTCTTATTTCCAATTCGCTTTAACACTAATGGAATTGGGCAGTTTTTTATATGCTTAAATTATTCCTTCAGTTATAATGGAATTACACCCCCAAACACCTATATTAGTTGAAAAGTGTAATAAAGGTTGATTTATTAAGTATTTTTCAAAAGTTGTTTTTTTTGGTACCAGGGTTCGAACTTGGGACCTTGCGCTTGCAAGACAGGTGGTGGAACCACTGAGCTAAATCCTCAGCCCAATATTTTTCAAAATTGTTTACAGATATCAAAGCATATTAAAATGAATAGTTTTCTCAAACAATTTTATTCATTAGTATAATAATTCCCAAACCACAAAACATGGTCACATATGCATGTTTGTGTTCAACAGTCTCATTCCCCAAAATGTATGTTAGCCAATTATCCTGACATATATTCTTTAATGCTCCCTTAATAATTGAACAACACTCCTTAATTGAATTATATACACCAAAAATACCCATATAATAACTCAACTATAATATAAAATAAAGATAGTTAATTTAATAGTATTATGGTATATCATATTTAAATGCCCGTTTCAAAATTCCAAAGCCTAGGTTTAATAATCTGTGAATTTTCTTTTCAAGCATAGTAATACAGTTGAATTGGACAATTAACTGTGACAAAATACTTTTTGTTTGTTTCTTAATAGGTTTTAGGAAAATTATCATTCACTTTTATATTGAAATTTCAAAAAAGACAATCAATTCTTTCAGAAATCAATTTATGCGATAATTTCCCCAAAGTAAAAGGCTCATAGCCACAATTAAGTATGAATAAATGATGAATAAAATTTTGTGTCACATATTATGAAAAGGTTATGGCAGAACCATGTATGTTTTTGGAGAAATAATATGAAACACAAAAAAGTTTCAATATTTAGAAATATATTTCAATTCTAAGAAACATAGAAAAGTACATTATATTAATAGTTTCAACACAAACTATGATTTTACTAAATCTAAGTGTAGTTTGAATAATTTCAACCGCTATTTCCACTAAAACTTCTAAAATTAAAACAGGGGCTATCGAAGAATAAATACTATTTGTAATACTAGCAACAAAATTTATTTAAGAAATAAAATTCTGAAATCCTAGTCCTACAGGGAATAGGCATTAAGATGTACTCTCACCATTCCTTTTAATATGGAAGTAGAAGTTCAATATTGAAATGAATTGCAGAGCATTAGAAAGATACTATGTTTCACAATAACACATAAGAATCTCTACCTACCAATAATACTTAAAAATCTGTAGAAATTTCCTATACTTTTAAAACATTTTCTACTAAACAAATAAGATGAAGTTGCTAGATGGTGCTGTATTCGATGTTTTAAAATGAAAAGTAAATATTGGCTAGAGAATAGGCTCTGTCTACAGAGTTCATTACAGAAAGTACTTAAGAAAGAGATCTATAATTATATAGATTATAAAATCTACGATTCTACAAACTTTATTAGAAGAGAAAATCTTACAGTTTAATTCATTTTTAAATTAATGCATTTAAAAGACAAAACACCTACTGCTAAAATTTTCTCTTAGCATTTCAAACCCACAAAGTTGTAAATTTTGAAAAGATCCTAGAACATATTCATTAGATTAAAAACAAGAGATTAGAATTTCATTAGTATCAGAAGGAGGAAATGATTGTTTTGGCTTTAGTAATGATACAGATGGACTTGTAAAAGGGATTTATATATTGAAAAGGGATTTATATATCACCAATTCAAGCTCTTTTTTTAGTTATATGAAATAAAAGTGAAGTTATATAAGTAATACTGTATCATGCATATGTGTATATATGTCTCATAATACTAATTTATTTCATTCTACATATATTTTAAATAAAATTTTCAGGAGTCATGGACCCATCTCTAACTTTAGAATTTAAAGTAAATTATATACATTTACCTGAATGTGATAAGATACAATATTGCTTATGATTATGTGGAACACCATTTCTGCAGTAAAATATCCAGATCCCAATTTTTCCTTGAACATTCTCGCCTCATTTTCAACATTAACTGTGAAGTGTCTGATAGGCATCTCACATGTATTTCCAATTATGGTATTTAATAGTAGCTGAATTTATTATCATTTTTCTTTTATCTTAAGTTTGCTTTCATTTAACTCTTTAATCTTTAACTAATTAAGAGCCATCATATGATAAGAAATATTATAGTTACTAAGATTATAATATAAAAAAAGACTACCCTTAAAAAGCTTAACTCCAGTATGGCAGACATACACAAAAATAATTTATTGTTATGGTATTGAACAGCAATACATGTGAAAAGAAAAATAGGTAAACACAAAGTAAATAAGAATACGTTCAGGGTGATGGTATGTATCTTAGAATGGGCTGCTATAATAAAACATAAGAGACTTGGCAACCTAAGAACAAAAGACATTTATTTCTCACCAGTTCTGAAATCAGACTGCCAACTGGTCAAGCTTAGACTTCTTCTAGATTTCAGGCTATTGACTTCTTCTTGTATCCTTATATGAGAGAAAGAGGACTTGAGAACTCTCTGAAGTCCCTTGTGTAGAGCACTAGTCCTGTTCATGACTGCTTCTTCATCATTACCTAATTTCTTCCCCCAAATTCCTCCTCCTAATACTATGACATCACATCAGGAGTTAGGATTTCAGCATATACATTTTCGGGAGAGGGTCACAAATATTCAATTTGCCATAGCATGGTACATAATTCAATCAAGATGGATTAAATAAGAATGACTCACTGGGTATTAAAAAATTGAGATAAGATTTACAACATATAGGGAGTAGACCATAGGCTATCTGAAGAAAGACAATTTCAAGTAAGCAGGATAGTCAGTGAAATGACCAGCCTCTAAGGGCACTACTCAAAGGCAGTTAAAGAAATTTCAAGGATAGAAAGCTGAGATTGACAGAAGAGTGGCAAATCACAAATTCAGAGACATAATCAAAGAAACATTTGATTTTCATTTTTAAAGATTTTCTCAGGCTTCTAGATTGAGAATAAGCTAGAGGGAAGTAAGAATGAAAAAAAATCATATTGTCAAATTTAAGAATGGTTTTATCCAGGAGACATCAAAAAATTAGTTGGAATTTGGATATATTATGAAGTTTACAAAATAAAATATAAGCCAGGTGCGTTTGCATGCCCCTATAATTCTGGAATGCTGGAGGCTGAGGCAGGAGGATCACTGAGAGTTCCAGGCCAGCCTAGGGTACATAGTGAGACCCTGTCTCTAAATCAAAACAAAAATCTCAAAATGATAAGGATACAGAAATAAAATGTACATTCTAGAGATAATATGTGAGAAAAAATAAAATAAGTCCATATTCCTTAGCCCAAGCAACAGGAAGTAATATATTTCTAACCAATATAAAGGAAATCACTGTAATTAGGGAAATTTTGAGGAAAGAGTATAAATATGCTTCTGTGAATATTACATAATAACCAAAAGTAAATATTAAATGTTTTTATAAATATATTTGAGGTGCAAAAGTAGTAATTTATTTTACCATCTGCAAAAATTTAGAGTTTTTACTGTCAGTATCATGATACCATTAGTAACATCTCCCCCTGCATTACTCTTCTGGATTTCATTCTATGTGAGAAAATACTATGTTTTTGTCTGAGACAATGTTTTTGGCATTGTCTTACTAGCACATGGGAGAATCTTAATTAGTACACCAAATTTAATCTACTAAATGTCTCCATAAGCAGTTTCTTTCCATCATCTACTAAAGACCTGCAACTTAAAACCATGCTTATTTTTAAAATTTTCTATTTTAACTATTCCTAGATCAAATTAATAACCAGGGTCTGTGGTTTTGTTACTTGTAAAACCAAATGTATCCAAAATAAAAAACAAATCTAATGATTAAATGCATATTAAGGATTAAAAAGCAGAATCCCTGAATCTGATCTACAACAAACATAATACATTGCTTTTACATTTTCCAGTGTTAGTAAGTGACCATTAAAGCATTTATGAAAACATGCGGATTATATTTCATGTTTCTAGCTCCATTATATCTTGTCAAAAATGTTATCTTGTACCAATCTCCAAAATAGATCCCATTCTGTTTTTCACAATATTTTCACTTATTTATAAAGCTATCTAAATTTTCTTATTTTTCTACTTATTTTGTATTGTTTATTTACTTTCTCAGATACTATTTTTAGGAAATTAATACCTGTGACTATTTTATTAGTCTTGGTATCTCTAGTGACTTAAATAAAGAAAGAAAACAGAATTTTACACCTTCTTATGACTCAATTAAAAACCCGAGATTACATAACAATCACTGCTTTAGGCTAAGTTTTTTTTTGTTTTTTTAGTATTTTTTGGTACTGGGGATCGAACTTGGGACCTTGCACTTGAGAGGCAGGTGGCAGAACCACTGAGCTAAATCCCAGGCCCTAGGCTAAAATTAAAATAAATTTTTCTGAAAGTCATTGATTTTAATACAAATCTAAGAAGAATAAATATTCAAGTTAGAAAACTAGATTAAAGTAGAAAAATGAAATTACATTTTTCACATCAAACTCTGTGACTGAAAAATTGATTCTTGCATGAAATTTGAAACAATTTAGTCAAATGTCATATCAAGGTTATATTTATATCTTGAAAACTTGCAACTTTTTCAAATAATAATACATTGTTAACATAGTACCAAAAGGTAGCACAAAGTATAGGCAAAAAAATTTTTTATATATATATACATATATATATATACACATATATATATTATTGGGCATGATTAAAACCTGTACACTACTTCCATAGTAAATTATGAATAAATAAATATTTTGTACAAAGAAAAATAGAATATCCATTAGTCTTTGTAAGATAAGTGAAATAATTGAATAATTAACTATATGGTGAAAGCAAAAATATGGATATCAATAATTTTACACCTTTGGATTAGAAGGACAAGAATTCTGTATCAAAAAATTTTAGGTCTTTCCAGGATTCCCAAAGTTGTAAATTCAGATTTCCTATCTTCTAAATATAAAATGTAAGAAAAAATAAAAGCCTGATTGTTGAACTCATTCTTCATATTAAACTTTATGTAGACACTTAACAAAACATAAGGAAGCTTTTTCCTTTTATTAAAGTTACACATTAGTAGCAACTACTGTTCATTACATATTATAATATTTCTATTAAAATATCAAGTTGAAATGCAAAAGGACAAGCTGGACAACAAAAATTTAACAACTATAATTACTGTGTTTCATGTGAACAAGTATAAGTAATTCAACAGAAATATTATGAAGAAAATGCTATGTGTTAAGATACACTTTAATTACTAATTGGGTGGCACTAACTTTGTAAAATCTATTCAGCCTGTTTTGAAGATGTAGTAGCTGTTATTAAATTATTAGTTTAATTTAATGAGTTTATTCCTGAATCTAGATACTTAATCATGTTTTATGATAGCCATTATACTCTATAAATTAATGACAATGTAACAGTTAAAATATTTAGTGATGCATTTGTAGAAATGTTTCTGTGTTTTATTGTAGTTTCTCACTTACTTTTCAATATATTACTGAAAATATTTAATAATTTATTCCAACAAATTATATTACTAACTTGATACAAAGGGATAATTCAATATTGAGCTCTGTTTATGCATATAAAATTATTCTGGTTGTACCTGACACTGAATGTAAGGCACTTTTCTATGTCCAAGACTGATTTTCATAAAGTATATGATTAAAATTACATAACAGACCAAACTTTCCTTTTTAAGGATTTTCCCCACATTTGGATCTTGCTAATCACTGTGCTAAAACAAGACTACCTCTGGCTATCAACTATTTATCCTAGTTAAAGTTTCAAAATTTTTAGGTGAGAATTTTCTCTAGGATTTCCTACTCAATCATCTCTTATGTGAAATTCAAGAGGAAGTATAATTTCCCAATACTCTGAAAACTGAGGCTGATATCTGGCATAGTGTGACTTTCAAAATGTATAGTGACAGGACTGACTACTTACCTAGAGCTGTGGAGAGTATGTAAGAGCAGAAAATAAATTCCTAACGACCATACTTTATGGTATCAGCCTAAGTTTATTTTGCAATAGTCTTAAATCAAATATGAATTGATAATTTGAATAATAATCAAATACTTGAATAATCAAAAGGACCTACTTAGGAAAGAAAATGTGACAAAGTCTAGGTGGTACAAATAAAATGCAATGTGAAGTGAAAGGTTTAACCTTAAATATAACTGATGCTAGCCTAAAAGCAAATAGACTACCAGTTTGCATTAAAAAATTAGTGTTTCAGACTACTTAAAAATAAATATGTGCTTCATACAAATGTATATTTCAAATATAAATTTGAAAAGTGGTTGAAAATAAATGGTAGAAAAACATATGTAATAGGGCTACTACTTATATAAAAGATATTTTATTACATGATTATTTCTAGAAAAATTGTTAAGTAAAATTTAAGGTGTAAAACATTTCACAGAAAAAGAACCAGATTATTGGTGAGTAAAAAGAATCAACAAACCAAAAATTTATTGTATTTTAAAATTTGTATGACTCATAAATATTAGATCAATAGAGTAAAAAGTGTTTTTATTTATCGTGCTGCTATAGCAAAATATCATAGACTGGGTAACATATAAAGCACATATTTTATTTCTCATATTTTCTGGGATCTGGGCTGGAAGTTCAAGTTTAAGTCAGACTTGCTGTCTATTGAGGGCCTACTATCTGATTTGTGGTTTAGGGTTACTCAGAACTTCTATGGCACTCACAGTTATACCATGGCACTCTTCATAAATAATTTTATATAATTGTTTAAAAAGTACCTGCTGTGAAGTCATTAAATAAAAAATGACTACTCTCCACTCATGTATAAATTTAGAGAAAATAGTGACATTATCCAGACTGAAAAATGACCACTTAATCTTATAAAAATATAACTATACCTTTGTTAGTAGCAACTGCAGCCTCATATTTTTCTCCCCTATTTCATAATAAGAAATAGAGATATCCTACTGTAGTATCATCTCTACCTCTGATAGAATCCAATGTAGAACAAGCTCCACTTCTTCAAACTTCTAAAAAATATTCCCTGGAACATTTCAAGCCACCATACCACCACCCCTACTGCCAGGGAGCAGAGCCCAGCCAGCACCAAGGAGATGAGCCTTTCAGGTTCCCATAACACCACGCCCAGCACCAAGGAGCAGGGCCCTCCCAGTGCTGAGGAGGCAAGACTTTCAGGTCACTATACCACTGCCCTCTGTGCCAACGAGCATAGTCCCCCCAGAGCTGAGGAGGTGAGCCAGGCGGACTCCAGCAACACACACATCAGCCAAACCTCCTCCCACTGGTGTTGGAATGAGAAGACACACAAACAAGTCTCAAAACCAAACTCCCAGATCACCTGAAGCAACCCGAAAGGGAAACGAGATGGAACAATCTGAAACTCAACCACCTGGACTCCCTGAACTGACAACAAATAAGGATCTGGAAGAAATGAAATCAGAAATAATTTCGCAGATAACAACGTAGATTGTGCCCATAGTGAAAGACATGATTAATAAATCCAGAGCAGACACAGATTTAAAAAAAATAGAGGAGCTGAGGAACATGTTGGAATCCCAACATAGAAAACAAATGGAATCCATAAAACAGATGCAAACAGGTTTCCAGGAGATTAAAAACTCCACTGAAAATTTACCCACCAGAATGAGCCAATGTGAGGACAGAATTTCAGATATAGAAGACAGGACTGCAATTAGTGACCAGGAAAAGAAAAGTTGCTTAAAAATTGTAAGGAACCATGAGAAATCAATCAGACAGCTACTAGACAATGCAAAGAAGAATAACATAAGAATGATCAGAGTCAATGAAGAGGAGAAAATGCAAATGGTATTAAAAAAAAAAAAAA
>NW_004624789.1:8648166-8687588 GCF_000247695.1 Heterocephalus glaber | reverse complement strand
AAAGGGGAAGCTGAAGTGGGAGGGTAATGGGAAAGGAAAGAAGGGAATGGAATTCATATAAGAAAATGAAAAAATGGAAACGAAGTCTTAGAAATAGGGAGGGATGGAGGGGTTGAAGGGAGAATAGGGGAATGGGGAAAAAATAAGAACCAAGAGAGATTATGTAAATGTACAAATTTCCAATGATGAATGTCATTGCATTGTATATCTAAAATGTACCAATATTATTTTAAAAAAACAAATAGAAGAAAAAAAATTCCCCAACACAAAACAAGTTCCTAGGATTAATTTTCAGTGCCCTCTTATTAGGAAGCCATTTTATTCCCATGGTGTGTATTTATTCTCTTTGCAACAGGTCAACAAAACAAGCTGTATTCAAAAGTGGGCATACGTCTCATTATCTTAATATGTTATGACTTCTCATGATTTTGATATTAATTTCATTAATACGATGGGTATGAAATGAAATTAAGAAATTGGAGGAATTAAAATACCATAATTACAAGTACCTAAAGAATATTAGGTTGGTAATATGATAATTTCTTGAGTTTTTTAAAAATTAGTACATGTTCGCAGTACATAAAGATTGCATTCATCATGAGGAGTTGGTATACTTACATAAGATATCTTAATTCTCTTTTTCTTTTGATCGTTCTCTACCCCTCCCAGCCCTTCCTGCTCTTTCCAAATCTTTATACTGCTCCCATTTACAAAAGCTTTATTTCCACTCTTTTCTTCAATTATTATTCTATTATTAAAAACAATAAAATAATATATGCTACAGTTCTTCTCTTAAAACTTGTTAAAAATGAAATAAATTGAATTTCATGAGGCAAATTTCATTTATTAGTATTTTGCTGTGACTCCAAGTTTAATTTTTGCCCATATGATTAGGTTAAGTTACGCAATTGTACAACAGTCTACAGTTTTATATGTGGTATCTTCATTTGTATTCACTGAAGCTATCTTTGTCATTTAATCATTTAGCACACAAAGGGAGGTATTTCCAACTAAAATCTAATATAATTTTTCTGGCAATAAAGTTTGAAACATTTCTTTAATTTCTTCCCATTTTTTCCATATGACATTCTTTATTCCTAATCTCAAAAAAAAGAAAATTATGCTCCTACCCATGGCTTTGCATTTGCTAATATTCCTCATAACACTCATGCTATAATGTCTAACTCCATCATTCAATCCAGGTTTCTCTTCAGCTATAATCTCCCTTGAGATGTCATTTCCTGATCAAATGACCTACCGTGTCAGCATCCTCTGATAACATTCCACACTGTGCATTGCCTTCTTTACAGGACATAAAAATATACTGTCATATTTTATCCTAGAACATGTAAGTACTTAAATATTTGATGATGACTGAATTAAAAAATTAAAAATTGGAAATATTTGGGACAAATAAAAGCTAATATCCTTCTATTTTCCCTCATTGATTCTGAGTACATTGAAATTTTTTCTAAATTCAAGTTACAGAATTAAGACAAAATAAAAATCACCTAATTTTAAATTTTCTTTTAAATTTTACTCATTTTTCCAACAATGTGTGTTACATATCTGCTAATTAATAATCACACCCTAACCTGAGAACAATGTCTTAAAGATAAATGTTAAAATATTTTCATTTATCAAACTTCAAAGCATCATTTTTCTCTGGAAGTAGGGCAGCTATTGCCATTTGGGTTCATTTTAGCATGATAAATGTTCTTCAAATTTATTATAGTTTCTATTTATAGAAATTTTAAGTCTTTTTATAAGTTAATGAACAAGATAGCAACTTGCTTTCTTATATTACATCACAAGATAAATTGAAGGATTTGTAAAGTTTTCACCTTCCTTATGAAATTCAAATATGATAGATGAAATGTCAGAGCATCCTATTAAATGCAGAGGCTAATAGCCTATTAATCCTACTTTATCTGTGATATGCCCAATTAAGAAAGATGATTTCTGCATGGTATCTACATTTAAGCTTTCTCCAGAACCCTTGCTGGTTGAAAACAGTGGACTTCATTGTTTATAATAGTTTATTTAATAAATGTTGCATAAGGATTTGAAGACAGGAAAGTGAAAATATTTTAATCAATCTGCTGTACTTTTAGTTGATGAACTATATGTAATATGTGTACATATATATTATAGAGTTGTTTATGTTAAATATGTTCATGTATATGATATTGCAACATATATATTTTTGTGTGATTAAAATTAGAGTGAACATTTGTGTGATTAAAATTACAATGAGCATTTACATTTTTTACAATTACACTAAAAGACATATTTCATGAATCTTTTCAAAGTAAACACTCTTCCTCACTTCGAACACACTTATACCATCATTCTTGCCACATTTGAAACAGTGCTAGATTTCCATTTTTAGGATTGTCTTTTGTTTCACAATTGTTGCTATTCCAGTGTCTCGAATCAGTTAAAAACTTTTACCTTTCAGCATAATTTTGACTGTATAGAAGAGCCAGAAGTCTCACAGTGCCAGAATGGTGAATAATGTGAATGACCATATACTATAATGTTTCTACAATTTGCCTTTCCATTGGATGGCACTGGAAGCAGCACTCTCTGTATTTTTTTATCACATATTGTAAAACCACTCATGAAAGAAGACTCCCAAAATTGTTTCACAAAGCGATAAATATGTTGCAATGTGTGTAGGAAATAAAGGGAACTATTTTGAGGAGGATTAATGACAATGTGTTTTTTACTGTAATTTTAAAATATTTTAACATTCACCATAATTTTGATCTTTTCTTGTATATGTTTGTGTACAAAAGTTGAGCTTACTTTGAGAAATTTAAAGTATATTTTATTAAAATTCAGTTTTGACCACATTTGTCATTATTTTTAAGTGATCAGATATAATACACCAAACAATATAGCCATCTTTTTCTCAAAGTGAAATTCTTACTCTAGTTATTATGTTAAATATAATTATACATTAAAATATCATTCTCTGGTTCTGCCACCTGCCTCACAAGCACAAGGACCCAAGTTCGATCCCCAGTACCAAAAAAATAAAAAATAAAAATAAATAAAAATAAAATAAAATACCATTCTCTTTTATATCATTTTATTATATGTTCCATCCTCAGAGACTACATTATCATATCTAATTAGACATGTCTTAAATATTAAAGAACGTAAATTTGAGTGTGTGCATTGACCTTACTATGCAATATATAACACATGTAATCAAATATTCCAAACAGAAATGTTGGTCCTATTTTTTTATTTAACTTTTCTATTTAATGTTTACTTAACTTTATTATTTTCAAAAAATAATATGTATAATTATAGGAAACCATATTGTCCTAGACATTAAGGAAGTGCTCAAAGAATGATGATGACATTAATTTACTAATAACATATAAATTTATAACATTCCAAAGAATAATAATCATTTTGATGTGTGTATGCTTTGTAAGCGACTTCCTTCTTAATAAAAAACTTACTAAATCAGTAACTGATTGAATTGATTGGATCAAAAGTCATATTTATTTAATATTATTCATTGCAAATTGCTAGATAATTTAGATCTTATACTATCATGGCAGTTGTGTTTTCTTGTTCTACATGAATCTTGTTTTTTTTGTCAACTTTGCCTTAGTCTTCTTTTTTTTTTTTTTTTTGTAGTACCAGGGATCGAACTCAGGACCTTACACATTGCGAGCTTGGCGGCAGCAGCACTGAGCTAAATCCCAGGCCTGCCTTAGTCTTTTGATGGACTCTTATCTTTTTTACCATATCTTAAAATGTGTAGAAATTTCCACCATATTTAAGACTTTGGGATGCTAATACATTTTTCGCTCAAATCTGGAATCCCATAGACAAATATTTTCATTTTCTTACAAGAAGTGGATGCTCTCTGAGGTTTAAAAGTTTGAAAACTGCAAATAAATGTAGTTAGCCATCCAATAGGTTAATAAAAAGAAATTTTAAGATTTGGAGTCCCAAAATTCTAATCAAGGTGATCTAATTTTAATCACAAAGAAGTAAAATGAGAATGTGATTATAATGTCACATGGGAAAATTAATTCATCTTATTTAATCCTAATTCAAAAATTAATAAGATCAGTGTAAATTATGGAAAACAGAAGGCTCAAAAGAGTAAATCGTTTATTCAGAAAAGTCCTTAATGGAGATATGCTAAGTCCTCGAGAAAATGGTAGAACTGCTTTAAGTTTTACTCTCAAAATATCCTGGTAGAATAATCTTCACAGTAGCTATTTCTTTTTGTTCTAGAGTAATACTCTGTAAGCATCCCTCAAATTATTTGACTTTTAGAGAATGATGTAATAAGTTTGTCAATTTGGATAATATAAGCTCTAAGCACAGCAATTTGTGAAAATGCATATGAATGAAACACCAATTATAGTTACATATTTTAGTCTCCACATGTTTAATTGTCATGGTTCCTTCCAAAGTATAATCAACTCTAGAGTACAGATACACTGCTATCCAGACTATAGAATATGAGATAGATAGAAAGGTAGTGTCACATTTGGTATTTATCACTTTTAAAATGGATAAAAACTTACTACTGTGCCTTTACAAAATAGACGACATGGCCTAGATCCAGCACTGGTTCACTGAACTTGAGCCTGGTATGATATGAAACATCAACATGAGGGATCTTTGCATAACAAAAATAGCAGAGAAATAGACTTCTGGTCAAATGTTCATATTATATACTGGCAGATTGTTTGAAAATAGTGCACATTGTGAAGACTTGGAGTGACCTTGGTGGCTAGAAGTAAATAAATTAAAAAATTTCACAGAATGGCATAAACTGTCACCTCTCTATGCAAATCAAACACTTATTCTAATGAATGATTCCCAGGCCCATAATATAGTTTCTGTGAATTGCTTATGTTTATGATCTGCTGTATGTCATTTACATTCCATGATAAATAATAAAATATAACTAGTGGCATAGCAGTTCCATTATGCTTTCTATTACAGTCTGTGACCATATTGAAATTGAATTTAAAATTTAAAATCTATCCTGGGTCTATTGTAATTTTATAACTGACTTAAACCTTTACATGGCACTTTTAAAGACATAAATCTGAGTTTATTCCTAATTAGATAATACATCTGAATAAAAACAAATTAAAATGGATAAAACCATTATGCAGTTCTGATAAGAAATTGATGGAGTAATCAATTCTTTACTGTAGGATTTTCAATATTTTCTCAAAGAATCAGTAAAATCGATTTAAACATAATATTGAATACTGATTTATATTGAATTCTGTTCTTTGATGCATAAAAAGTCATTTTTCCTTCTCATTTCTAGTAATATTTCATTCTTCATCCAATTAGACTAAAAATTTATGTGATCCAAATAAACTAGCTGCATATATAAGTAGCAGTATTTCAAGGGGAATATGCCCTCAATAATTTATCAAGAAACTTTGCTAACTTGGAAGTGTGATTCCTATGTCACTATGCTTAAGAGCAAAGGTGTGTCAAAAGTGAGTAGAGAGGTGAAATACTAATTTGTATTGGTTTTATAACTATTAACCCAATTAACTGTCTTATGTCATATGTCACTGTACCCTAATGTGATTTTGATATGAAATCCTAGACTTACCTTAATGCTAATACTATTGTTACTGTATTATTTTTATTATCAGTTTTATGATTTAGTGAAATACTTTATTAGGCATATTGCAAATATCTTTATATACTCCCTGCATTTATTTGTTATAACAATAAAATAAAGCAGGTGCTCTCATCTCCACTTTATCTTTAAATAACCACAAGTTGATGAAGTTACAAAAAGACAAAGAGCAGCTACCACATTTCCCTCTCAACATTTTTTGTTAAATTTTAAGTCCTTCTACATTATTTATTTGCTCATTTCATATATTGAATTACAACTCAGATTGTAAATGCAATAAATGGTTAGGACATAATTCGTAGTTTTCCCACCATTCTATGGATAATGTTCATGGTTAATCATTTGGATATCTGTGAGTGGAATTTTGTACTCACAATATTTGAAGTCCTAATCATAGTAATTGTGAATGTGATCTTATTTGAAAATAAGATTTTGTAGATGATCAAGTTTAAGTGAGGCAGTCAGGATGGCACTGATCCAATATAACTGTATCCTTATAAAAAGAGGACATTTGTAAACAAATACACAAATAAAAGGAAAATACAAAGTAAACCTGAAGGTAGATAATGAGGTGATGCACCTATAATACAAGGGGCGTCAAAGATGCCTGGTGTATTTCCAGAATATAGCAGACACTCAGAGAAGATATTCTTCCTGAAAGTCCACAGAAGGACACCACTCTTTCACTCTCTTTGATCTAGAACTACTAGTCTCTAGCAGGGTGAAAAATAAATTTCTTTCCCCAAAGCCCTTTTATTTGTAGCTCACTGTTACCATGATCCAAGTGCACTACTGTAAATATATTGTGTTCCTCGATACCAAACAAGCAACGTAATATATGTCAACATGTATCCTGAAAAATCTGAGTGCAATTCACTGGTGTATTTCATCAGAATAGCAAAGCCTTTTTTGAATTAAAAATTAGTATCAATATTAAGTTTGATAGACAATTTTGAAAAAGGTTGCTTGTGTTAACACATGCTAATTTTAACACAGACATCATGTTTTTAGTAAACTTAGTAAGGATTCTGGAAAAGACTCAACAGAGAGTATAACAATAAGATTATTTAAATATTCATAGCCAGAGTTATATGAGTCAAGCAAGAAACAATCCAATAACTCCATGCTACCAACAGTGAGGAGCTGTTACCAGCCCTAAGAATCAGTGTGTAAGTGGAGAGAGCTTTTACCAGGACTTGAAGAAGGGGCCCTAAGTGGTTACTGAGCATAAGTGGCCAGTATCTAGAAGAGGGGGATTCAGAGGGAAGGGGCATGCTCAGATCTATCCAGCACAACATTTCTCTCCTGAAGAGACAAGATCCTCTCTGGAAAATATTTTTACAAAGCAAATCTCAATATTTTTGTCTGTGGAGTTAAAAACTGAATGTTCTTTCACTGTGCTGATATCAGGAGGGAATTATTTATTCATTACACCGAATATCAACTAATATTGCTGTTGTTAGCCCTAAAATACCTTTCATAAGAATTTTCTGATGTATGTAAAAGCACAACTAGAACAACAAATATAAGTGAATTTACTTTTTAAAAATACACGTTAAATATCTGATGCATACAGGCCATGAACATACATGTTTTTGTCTAGTACCTAAGGGCACATTTTTAAATTCATAATAAGGCCTCCAAAAATGTTTTGTGTTTTTCTTTAAGTAGGAAAGCAACTAGGGGTATGCTACATGAGCAAAACTTCTTAGATTTAGAATAAGATGATCCCAGTTTAAAAAATTATCCTCATTTATTATTAATTAAAATCTCTGATATGCACATTTTTCACATGAAGATAAACCTCATGTGCAATTAATTAACCCAAAGAATTAAAAGAATCATACCACAGCCATATATGTTCACCTATGTTCATAGTGGCACAGTTTGTAATAGCTGAAACTTGGATATAACCCAATTTCCCATTAACTGGAGACTGGGTAAAGAAAATGTGTTTTTTTTTTAAATAAAATGGAGTACTACTCAGCCATAAAGAACAAGAAATTAGAGACATTTATAGCTGAATGGATGCACATTGAGGCCATACTCTTAAGTGAAATAAATGGGACACATGTGTAAATTCTGAATAGTTTCTCTGGCGTGAGAAACTGAAAGTGTAAATAAGGACTAAATGGTATAATAGATAATGTGAAATAGAAACAAAAGGGTCAAAGGAGAAGGGAAAGTGAGAGGGGTAGGGGAAAGGAAAGAAGGGAATAGAATTAATATGAGAAAATGAAAAAAATGGAAGCAAAGTCTTTGTAAAGGGGAGGGAAGGAAGGGTTGAAGGGAGGGCAGGGGAAAAAATAAGAGCCAAGAGAGATTATGTAAAGGTGCAGATTTCCAATGATGAATGTCATTATATTGTATACCTAAAATGTATCAAGAAAACGGAGATTAAGAGATAAAGGAGGGGGAATGGAGGGAAAGGGATGAAAAAAGGTATTAAGATATGTTACATAAATGTAGCAACTCCATCAAAGGAATGCACACATTATGTACTGAAAATATGTACTAATAAAATTTTTAAAATAATTGAACAGAGATGAGAGTTCCTATATATTCCTTTTCTTTATCCATGCATTTTTCTCTACCAACATTTATTTCACACTGGAATGTAACGTTCATCACAGTGGTTCATTACACTGGACCAACAGTTACACACAATTTCCATTCCACATTCAAAGTTTACATTAGCATATCATACATTATATGAGAAAATATAAGATTTTCTAATTTAAATCATTCCACATAATGATGATGTACAACACTATTCTGAAAGATTTTCATCCTACTCCTTTAGAGCCACACCAGGTTCTTAAAAACAATTTTAAATAAATCTTATGTTGTCTGTGAGGCAGGAGCTGTACCTTTGCATTTAAATTAACTTCAATTGTGTAACAAATGGTTTATTTGTTACATGTATTGTGGTTATATGTCCCAGAGATTTCAAGTATTATTTAATATCTCTGTGGGTAGGATATGTTTTAGGCTGTTTACATTTTCATTATCAGGAGAACTCATTGAAACATTTCTAATAATTGTTTAATTCTAATTTTCTTAACTCTAACTCATATTCTCTAAATGTCATATAAATGTTTTATTTGAAATCATAATCCCTGAATCTCAAAGTGTTTCATGAATGCTCATCCATCTTCCAACCAAAAATTAGTAATAGATTATATATGAATTGTGATATTTTACAGCTAAAACATAAGGGCAAAATAAGCAATTAAAACACTGATTTATAATCATGTCTCTTCTTTGTTTCCAGTGAGGGTGACTGATTGTATATTATAGGATGTTGAAATTCTAATACTACTCACCTGAGAGTGGAAGGAGCTTCATCCATGAGAATATCATGATGCTGTTGAAGAAATGATGTTTTTCACTCTAGTCCCAGTTATTTGTAATTCATTTATAATTCTGTCTTTGTATACCTTCAGAAATTGATATATTGCATATATTTAACAAGAATTTATTAAGGTAAGGAGTACCAACTTGACTCTTGAATTTGAAACTTTGTCTTAATTAAATTGTTCTCATTCTACATGTGCCTGGGGAACTGGGAAGTAGATGAGTTCTGTAAATCAAAATATTAATAAAGTGCATTAATTTTAGTTTTTTAAATATCTCTGAATACTAGATAAAGAGAGAACTATATTAATATAGTTTGCATTGTTTGATAGAATGTTTTCCTCTATAGATTGCCAACTTTTCAGATACTGCTCACAATTGTACTAAACTTTCAACTCTGTTAATTCACAACAACTAAATAAATTTCCTATAGTGTGAAGGTTATAGAAAATACATTTTATTGTAAGTAATGTAAATATACAATGTACATATATATGTATATATACATGTATTATAGATATGTATAATTTCTTCTCAATTACAAATTTCAAAGTATTTCAATTTGTAAAGAGTATGTGGTATCTCTCTTAGTCCTTTAAATATATTTTTGATTAAAACAATTCTTAAAAGTAATTTGTTTCCAAATGAATAGATACTTACCATTCAAAGTGATTTGTTCTTTCCTCTTTTGTATGCTTAATTTGTCAAAACATTTATTCCATAATTGGTAGTCTTGCATTGCATATAATCAATAGCCCAGAGAAGATTTTGTTTTATATTTCAAATTAAATATTTAATAATTTAAAGATATGTGTGCTTTTTATTGTATATTTACATTGCCTTAACTGCATTGTGGATGTTTATTATTTGCTAATTGGATTATTAACTTATATAGAACCCTAAATATTAAACAATCCTTAATGTTATTACTACGTCTTAGTCACTTTTTTCATTGCTGAAACACAATACCTGACAGCAGCATTTTAAAGGAGGAGTGGTTTATTTTAGCTCACAATTTTAGAAATCTCAGCTGTTGGTTGGCAGATTTCAAAAGGGAAACACCGTGATGGAAGGGCCTGCCACAGAGGAAAGCTGCTCACATCATGGCCATCAGTAAATAGAGAGAAGGAAGAAGCCAGGGAGGGAGATATATAGTACTATTTTAGGTCTCCTCGCTGGTGACCCACCCATTTGGTCAAGCCCCACCTTTCAAAAACACACTCAGCTACTGAACTCACCAGTGCATAATTCCACTCATACTGATGAGTTCATAGCCCTTGCTTCAGCCTTCTAATCACCTTCCACAAGTCCCCCTGTGAGCACATGAGGTTTTGGTGGGACACTCTTGATCTAACGTAGAACAGACTGTACACAAATCTATTGCACATGCACTCTGTTCAAAGAAGCACATATCAGCTGTCTCTGTCTTGTAATATAATCAGTAACCAATTTGCATAAGGTGGTAAATGAAATTGTCATAAATGAATAGGTTTAAATTTTATGTCATTTAATATTGTGAGTGATAAACATATTCCTCTGATAATTATGGTGTGCTTACAGTGGTAATGTTTTTTTGGTTGTTCTTCCTAGTAGGGAGTACAGTTAGAAAATATACTGTTCCTGCCAATATAAAATTGATATTATGGTAAAAATATGTACTTTTTACAATTTATTTCCTATAAAACATGAGTTCAAGAGGGTTGCATATTCAGTTATAAAAGTATATTATGGGCTGAGGAGGACTGAGATAATATAAAACAATTAGCATTTCTGCTGATCATATGTGTATGTATGTATATAACTGTATATGTATATAATAGTTTCACATAAAATTAAGGAACTTAGATTTCATTTTCTATTGAATAATATCTTATTGAATACATTTACTTGAGTCATATGTTTTGATCCATAATTTTTTAAAAATATAATAGACAATATATAACATTTATTGTAGACATGAAAAACCAAATGAAATCTGTATTTGTTTGACATTTCCATGTCTGACAGAATAGAATATAAATTATCTGAAATCAAAGATTTTGTATCTTTTCTGTCTCAAATTCTGCAGTTAAACAGTAAAAATTACACCTATTACAGCAGACTATGAACTACGGCTCAATAAATGTTGCATATTAATTACTAGACTAGTTGAAACTAGAAATTTCTACTTAAATTTTACAATTTCTTCCTCTAATTAATATGGCTCATGGTTTCACAGTGTTCAAGCTATGGTTGGCTGGCTTCAGGGTAGGAACATCATGACAGAAAGGCATGGTGGACAAAGCTGCTCCTTTTTGTGAGCAGGGAAGCAGAGAACAGGGGAAGAGCTCCAGTGTGAAATAGCCAAAGGCATATGGGAGGGACTCAGGACCAACTAGATCCCACCATGTAACAGCACCTTTAATTGTGATCATCAGTGGATGAGTTTGTTGGCCCTATGAAACAATCACCTTTCCAGAAGCCTCTTAATTTAAGAAGTTAACAATTAAAATGAACTGGCACACTTTCTTTCTTCAAAGATTCATTTTCTCAATCTCATTGAGTTTTCAAGAAAACGGATTTATATACAATTGTAACCAGAATACACATTTTCTCCAAAGAATTCTGGACACCATGTAACAATACATGCTACAAGACATTGTTCAACTCTCTCTCTCATCTATAAAAAATCTAAAGTCATTTCTTCTGAAAATATTCAATATTGATTAACTCTTTGGACCAGGAAAACTAATATTGACAAGGTTTTCATTCCCAACATTCTTGTAAAGTCTTAAATGTAAGATTTTATGTTTCTATCCTTGATTGCTTCATGATATCTTTACTATTTAAATAGCTACCAACCAACAACTTCACCATCCTTGCTATACAGAGATCTACTTTTCAAATTTGTACTATTTTCTGCAATATTTCCACTTTACCACTATCCCTTCTGTCACTACCACAAATGTATGATTAACAGGTCTTATATTCTTAACCTCTTTGTCAACTAAACTTTCCATCTTCTAACATTATTTAGTTTCACTCTCTTCTTTCCTTCTTATTCTTCTCAGGAACATCAGGTTCTATACCCAGATTTTAGGAAACAATCCATGTGCTGATACAAATCACAAACATTTCTCACTTTCTAAAAATATGTATCCAACCATATTATGCAATATTGTTAAATGTTACCTAAAAAGAATACTGTAGCTTTAATTTACCATGATTAGAATAGACTACATACAATTCATTAACTTATTAATTCATTTGTTGATTCATCAATGATATATTAATTACTGTAGCTATGTTCTATGGTAGTCATTTACTAAAGAAGGCTCCTTGTGCATATTTTAACTTTAGCTGCAATATAGAATTACAGTTCTTACAAAAATAGTTGTAGGAATGAGATTTCATGAAAAATAGAACATTTTGTAAGACTTAAGTTAGAAGAGTTTTATGAAAAATAATTAGACTTAAGATATTTCAAAAAATATGATTAACAGGTAGTCAAATGTATAGTAAGGGGAAAATGTGAAAACATAGAAGTCATTAAACTATCATTCTGATATGTAGGCTTCTACCTTCATACTGATTAAAATAATTAGTGTTTGTTCCCTTACATGTCTATATTCATGACAGAGACTGTACCTTTATTTTTAAAATTGGTATGTTTGCTACAAACTATGATATATAATAGGTGCCCAGTAAATGTTTATAATTGGAGAGTAACTTCATGTAGTTTATGCAAACTTTTAAGAATCAGCACAAGCACCTAGGCCATATATATTAAGATAGATAGATAGATAGATAGATAGATAGATAGTGTTACACTCTATATGAAAATGCTGATTTTAATAATATGGCAAGTTAACTATCTTCCTATTGGGACTTTAACTTCAGGTTTATAAATGTCTCCTGGTAGATAAGAGCCAAAAAATTGTATTTTTGAAGATTTAAACATACTTTTGATTTACTTCATTATTATTTATTTATAAAATGGCCCAGGAGAAAAAAATAAAAGTTACACCTCAAAAGAAATGTTTTATTGTTGACTAGAGACCCATATCAATTAATGAAAATCTGTAATGTAAAATAATACATCATTTCATAAGGGATATCTTTGGAACATAGTTGTGATGCATTTACAAACATTCAGGAATAGAATGCTGGGCAGCTTTTCCAATCAGTTTCTTTACCCAGCTTTCATAAATGGTTTTCATTTATTCTCTGCCATGTACCTTTGGCTTGTGGTGATATTTATAATGAGTCAATCAGCAAAGGTGACTGACTGAATTGATTTATGCCAGATGGAACTATCCCCTTCACATAAAAATGGCATGAACTCCATAAATCTAAGTCCTAAAGGTGCTGGCCAGGTTTAATGAAAGCAGAGACATTCATCCAACAGCCAGGAGCAATGTCTTTCCCCTCTGTTACTTTATTTCTGCAAAGAGCAAGAGGACTTCTAAGATATAGCTGATGCAACTTTCCTTATTTTCTGGTAGCTGCCTGTTTTATATGGTCTACACATTTTAAATTTCTAAATTTTTAAATATTTACCAGAGTTATTAATGTAAAGAGACTCTCAGATATCAATAAATCAGCAAGTATGAATAAGAAGATTAACCTTTATTGAGTAATCACTTTATACTACCCATTAAGATGAGCACTTTGAGATCATATTTATTTTTTACAGAAGCCTATGTTAAGTACTAAAATGGTAAATACCATTTAGCATTTGAAGAAACTGAGTCATGAGACAAGGAGAACAAGTTGATCACAATGAGATAAAAGAAAAGGACCGGAACAACATGTTTTGACAGCAATTGTACAACTAAAGTTTTTATACTACAGCACCTCTCACCTCCTACTATTAGAACACTGTAGAGAATTTTGATTTATAAGAATCCTGCAGTAAATAGGAAAATGAACAGATATAATTTAGTGTATTTTTATTTAATCATAAGAATATAATTGAAAATTTAAATAATCATTGAAATAGAATATGTATGGTTATTGGTTGCAAAGGCAAATTAGAAAAATATTTAAATAATCTAGGTGTGATAAAGAGAATGATCTATAAAGTAGTGCATCTATGCAAAAGATACTTGGAATGAGTCTCACTAAACTATTCATTCTTTATGATAAGTGTGATTTGTTATGTTTAATTTTGTTTCCTGCCTAGGAAATAAAATAATATGAAATAATTTAAAAGTTGTCTAATTTCAGTGTCAAGAACATCAGGAGTCTTTTCCTGATAGCCACAGTCTAAAAAGACACAGAGAAATGAGAAAAGAGTAACCAGACTGACTCATGGAATCTTAGGGAGTACTACTGGCAGCATGCAACAAAGTGCTTGTATTTATTATATATAACTTCTCTTAATTATTCAAATATAATTCACCTCTAGAATCACTCATTATTATTTTTATAGAACATCCCATAAGCAGTTTTTGTAGTTACTGAGATTACAATGTGTAACCTCAGGGAAACTTCTGATGTGGGTCTTTTAACATTTATCACAAATTGCCTAGTCCTTCTTAATCTAATCAATCTAAAATAGCACTTAAAAGTTCTGAATTGCTATCCTACTTTTATAGCCTTCTGAAGGCTGAATCGGATGTTTTATAGTCATGTATGTTTTCTGTAACTTTAGCATATACTTCAAAATGTTCCTGTTAATTTATTAACTTTATATAAAATATTGAAAAAATTATCAACCATTTCCCTTTGTCTTATGATAGTACATTTAACAAATGGTTACACAAAATACAAACATGTTTTCAGAGCAGAGCTTCTACCTATGGCTATGTGAGTTCAATGAATACCAAGTGACAATCATAGGAACACATGTGTGAGAGGTCTACTGCAGGCCAATTTTCATTGGTGCTGGAATAGATCAAGTATAAAGGTCAGTTAGAAAATTTTCTGATCTAAGAATAAAATATATATATATATGGTTTCATTAATTGAATTTACACATCAATTTTTGAAATTGTGGAATACTGCATAATAAAACAGTTGTGTCTAATACTAAAGCAAACTTTGTGAAACTGGACTATTTGTGTACATAAACCCATGCCAGTCTTTTAGTTTTCAAGGTATACAAACACCTATACAGATTAGCATATGAGACAGTAAGGAAATGATGAATGATTTTATACTCCAAAATAGTACTTGGTATTAAGAGTGAATATATTCCTATAATTTTAAAAATATAGTGTCTTTCTCTTTCATTTCTTGCTGCCTTAATACAACTGTACTGGGTAATGAAAAGTGTTTTTATATTTGATCAGAGAAATATTGAACATACAACAATCCTACAGGTTAAATTCCCTAGCATAGAGAAGTTACTGAAAAATAAATCAGTTTTTGAAAAACATCTACCTTAAATTATCTAAGAAAATACTGTGTAGAGTTACATTAAACATCTACAAAATGCTTTAACAGAAAAGCAAGCCACATATGTTAGAGCTCAAATATATAAACCACAAATATTATATTGCATTCATTTTGATTAAAATTTTAAGTAAATCTACTGGATAAAGCAAAACAGATATAGTGAATCTGAATTTATATCTATTATCCACTCATTTCTGTTCTTTATGCTAATATCTGTTTAATGCTTTGGTGATCATTTGTTACCATTTTTACCTGCAAACAGTAGCTCAGTAGCAAATGAGTCATGTTAGATTAATATTAAAGAGTTTCCATAACGTGAATGAGGATTCATTGTTTTGGACTAAATATAATATGAAGGTTACAAAACTATCTTTAATATAAAATGAGAAAACCATACATAATCTTGTTAACATTACAGGGTTTTTCTTTGTTTATTTCTTTTAAAAAACCTGAAGTCCTATGAAAAATAAATTTATAATTGGGGCAATTCTAATTTTTAAAATTATGGTTTTTAAAAAAATTTATGATATTTTTATGGACATGTTTACTGGTTATTTCTTAAATTTTCAGTGTCACAGGTATATTCACTGTATATTTTCTTTTACAAAAAAGAGATAAAGTGGTGCTAAAGAAGACAAAAATGTAGTCTACTTTTACAGCTTTAAATGAATTCAAATAAAAATAATGTATTTCACACACTCATCCCAAAATGTGAACATTTGAGTACTTCTTTGTGTTAGGACTTGACTACTGAGAAATACATATATGTTTATTTTAATGAGGCAATAAAAATTTTGTGATACTGGGCATTGAACCCAGACCCTTGCATGTTGTTGGGCAAGTGACCTATCACTGACTTATACCTCAGCTCTAAATGAGGCTAATCTTAGAAATGAAAAGTAAGATTGAAGTTGTAAAGAATTATTCCTATTATCTTTCAAAAAATTTCAGTGTATGTTTTTATAATTAAATATGAATGTGAAATACTGATTGACTACTGCCTAACTGGAACTTGACTTTGAGTATTACCTTTCTTTTTGTTTGAGGCTTTCTTCCTCTACTGTTCCATGATCCCCAGCTTCACAACTACTGTAATTTACAAAAATGGTGAATGTTTCATGTTATCTAAAAGTATGGGAAAAATAACTAATTGAATTGTAGCATGCTATTGATAGGGAAAAGTTTTAGATAACTTAGTAGATTGAATATTAAGGTAGTTGTAGAAGCAAAATAAGTAATGTGTTCCTTTAAGATTTGCTTTTTCCATAATGCTTGTTGTTTAAGGTGATGAGTTATCTGACTCTTTAACCAGTAACTTCATTAACCTAACAAAGTTGCAATGGCTGGGTGAATTTACAATGTATATGTGCCTATCTTGTGTCTGTGACTTGTAAATAGGAACTGGAATTGTCTTTACACATCAAATACCACTAGGGATGAGATAATGGCTAAAAAGGATATAAAAAGGGAAATCCTGAACAAAGAGATGGGGGGATATTAACAAGACCAGTTTCTGTTTTCTGGTGCCCCCCACACACACTTGCAAGTAGAAATTTTGTTATTTTACCCAAATTCTGTGTCTCCGTGTATTTCTTTACGAGATTTCTGGAACACTATAACATTTTTTTTCCTTTCTTCACTCAAGAAATAGATGTAGATAACTTAATTCAGTAGGATACTCTACGAGGCACAGTTCAAAAGTTCTGCTGTTGTCACTGATACCCTAGCAGAGAAGGCAAGCAATATGTTAAACATCATGATCAAGTCTTATAAGATCTTAGATATTCATACAGTGTGATGGGAGACCAGGGAGGATGCATCAAAACCAAATTATAGAGTTGAGGCAGGAGTGGAGGAAAGGGTGATAAGTGATGATTAAGAGAGCTGAATTTTGAAGGATGGATTGAAGTCAGCCAGAAGATGTGTGGAAGAGTGTTCTAGGGTTGGAGTTTGATAGTGTTAGTGCATTTTAGTAAGAGGCAAAGATAAATGGTATTGTTATTATTGAATTTGTAACTGTAGAAATATAGAACAGAAATTTTTATGCCTGTGTTTTGTCTTGAAGAAATCACTATAAACACATGAAGTTCTTGGAGAAACTCTATTGACTCAGGGTGAGAGGCCTTCCACCACATTCACCAATGTCTGTAGACATATCAACGGTTATGAACAATTTCTTTTTTTTTTTCTTGTTAGAAGATTTTTATTTGTTTATTTATTGTATTCATTTAAGTTGACCCTTTATGATTTGATACATGTATACACTGAAATAATTACAATAACTAAGCTAATTAATGTATTCATCACCTCACATATTTACTTTCTTTTTTCTTAAAAACATTTAGGATCTACTTTCTTAGCAAATTTCAAATGTGCAGTTGAGTATTGTTATCGATAGTCACAACACTATACATCTGACCTGAAAAACTTAATCATTTTCTAAAACTAAAATTTTATACCTTTGACCAATGCCTCTCCACTTCACTCCTGTCATCCTCTGGAATCTCTATTCTACACTTTGTACTTGCCATACAAACTAACAACTCAAAGTTAACAATTTCTTCATGCAGTACTTATTATAGTGCCTCTAATCTTAGCAAATCCTGACCAATTTTTCCTCAGTTTCAGTTGGATCACATCTAAAAGAAATATATATTAGTACATTAACAGACTGAAAGAGAAACATTTCTTTAATGGAATTATCCTGAAAATGATATAGATCTTTAAGGTGTCTTTTTAAAATGTATTATTTCTCAGAATGACTTTCTAAAAACACTAACTCTACACATTTAGTTCAGCAATGGGCTTGGCACATAATCAAGCAAGAAGAAATGATGTAAATATGGTGATGGAATATAATTGAGACCAAAAATTGTATACCTTGTGGATATTAAATATTTTTAAGTAAATGTGAAACTCCACATAATCCCGTATTAGAGAGACTGGCAAGCAAAAAAAGGATCAACATGTAATATGCATATGTTCCAATAATCTATGATAAGTATATTCATTATGTATTACATACATATATTAACAAAAAAACAACTCTTTGACAATATAATAAAAATCAGAACAACCACTATACAATTTAAGCATCATTTTTTATGATAAACTTGCTGACCTCCATAGTATGTCTCTATCTGCTCCTCTCAGAGTTCCCAGTATTCTTGAATTCATTATGCATAATACATTTCCTAGTTGATATGTTGAAATATCTAGGAAGGTAAGAACTGTTTGTTTACTTCAGTGTTTTATTTTTGCCACATACTTAATTGTATGTGTGACTGGCATTTAGTATTCATAGAAATATTTGTTTCATGAATGGGTGAGTTAATGGAAAAGATATAAAAGAAGATAGACCAGAATGAATTAAAAGTCCTATATTACTGAAAATTACCACTCATTTTATTTTCAAAGAATAAAAATATTGCAAGATTGATAGTTCTAATACAGTTTTATGCTAATTAGATGAATAATGTAGAATATTGTTATAATGGTAAATTGATTGAGAAATGCAAATCTGTTCATGTTTTCCCAACAAATTTTCTGATGTCTCAGACTTTATCTTCTTCAAGTTAAGTTCTTTGTTAACAATAGAAACATGTTATCAGTGGCTTGGGTCAGTGAAGGCAAAGATGATTGGGGCAGTATTTGTCCAAAGATAACAAAACAATGTAGTATTGTATACTTGAAATCACTGAGATTGATTTTACCACCACAAAAGATTAATATTCTCACCACGAGAAAGATTACTGAGATTGATCTTCTCACCACAAAAAAGGGGGACAGATGAAATGATACACATTACTTAGCTCCATCTAGCCATTCTACATTGTATATATATTTCAAAACCTCTTGATGTACACTCCAAATGTATGCAATTTTGTCAGTTAGAAGATAGAACCAAGGCTTAGGTTTATTTATGTTGCAAAAAATATTTTAAACTTTCTATTTTTGTGATTCATAGATATTTGAAAAATCCTAGATGTGCAATCAGAACAAATAGGAAAAAAAATTTATATAGGGTTAACTAATTTCTTGCAAAAAAGCCAGTTGAATTTTGATTTTAAAAAACATATGCAGAAATGCATTTTCCTAAAACATTAATTCTCTTGAAGATTAAATAAGATATGCTGGAAAACCTAGACAAGTCCCTTTTACTCTAGCAGGGATGGGTTAATTTTGGAGATGTGAATTTTAACTATAGAATTTATGGCAAGATAATCTCTGGGTTTGTTTGTACAGGCGATACTCCTCAAAAATTTGAACATGCCAGAGAAAGAGTTCAGAAACTGACATTCTCATAGACCGGTGTAAACTGGTTAAATTTGGGGTAATATTAGAGCTCCAAACAACAAAAGTAGTTTCATCTGTGAATTGAACTTTCATACTACTAGAAAAGTCTAGGGAAGTAGACTTACACCATTATCTGTAGACTGAAATTAATAATTGTACCTCAGTGTGGAGGTAGAAATTTTTCATATATATGTTCAAACCCATGTCCCAATGGAGTATGACTTAGAATTTCAGGATGAAGTAGAATTAAGTTCATGAAGAAGTTTATAGACAAGATGACACAAAGAACCATAGCCATCACCTCTGGATTCTCTCTTGTAAAGCTGATTAGCTTGAAAATGAAAAAAAAAGTGGCAGTTATGAATAATTTCCACTAGGGTGAAAATTTATTTATATGGTTCAGACTTTAAGTACAATTGTAAACTTGGGGAGTCAAAAATGATGCAATTATGCTATGAAGAAAACTTTGGTAATGAAGTCTAGGTGGACTTGGTTAATTTTTCCAATCACTGTTAAGATCTCTAGGGTAGTGCTGATCAAATTTTTATGTGCAATTGAATCACATGGGTATCTTTTTTAAAAATGCAGATTTTGATTGAGAAGGTCTATGGCAGGGCCTAACACTCTGGATTTCTAAAAACCTCTAAAATTATGCTGATATTTCTGGTCTACAGAGAAAACATTGAATAACAAGGCTTGGCGGGAGTCAGGGTTGGCCTAAAGCTGATTTTTGTGATAGTTAACTGGTTTCCAATATATCAAAATATGTCTGTGTTACTTCTTCATATATCCACTGGTAGTTTGCAGATGGTAAAATGAAATTAATTGGTGTTCACTACAGATGGCTGAGAAATATGGTTCCAGGTAACTTCATGCTCTCTTTTATTACAATGATGGTCTTTGATGCATGCGTTCCCTAACTCTTCTGGGAAGTTTCTAAACAATAATGATCCAGATTTGTAAAGCAGAACCTCTACAGTGAATTCCAATGTGAAGACAACATGGGTTAAAATAATAATTTTTATTTACCTTATCCAAAGCATATAAAAAAAGAAAATATAGAAAAATTAAAACACGATTTCATGTCTTCTTTCAAGTTCCAAAGGTGGGCACAGAGACAAAGATTAGCCTGTGTATCAGCACCACAGGTGTCAAATACTAGTTATCCAAGTAAAAGAAGAGAAAGATTTCTTTGGTAGCTCAGGTTCTCCCTGGAATCTCCTAACTGCAAAGAGAGGTTTAGATAGCTAGATGAAAGAGATATTTGGATTAAAGACCTAGAAAATAAGGAAAGTGAAGTAGAATTGGAGTAGCAAGGCCACTGGCTATACTTACACTGGAAAGACTCATTGTCAAGCCTCTTTACCAGCTTCGTTGGCCATGCCTGACAAACAAAGGCTTACAGAATTTTTATTCAATGGGGAGATTTTGATTTTTCTGAGCTAACTCATTCTTGCTTATTATAAATAAATAATATATATTTTTAAAAGGCAGTTTTTTTAAGTCCAGTGACAATGAGTCTCTAATACATATTTCTTTAATTATTTTTATAACATTATAATTATTCAATGAAGTAGTATATTTCTTCCAATGAAAATTATGGATGGTTACAGTATATTTTAATATCTATAGTCCTCAAACTCTAGTCACAAATTTGAACATTTAATATTATCACAATAAGATTATACAAAAAAAATCACAATAAGATTAAATATAAATGGATAGATTTTCAAATTTATTGGATTAATCAGTAATTAATAAATTAAATGTTCAATACTTATGTTTTAAAATGCACTTTGAAAAAATTAAAGCATTCCTGTGCTTTTTTTATTATGAGGTTATTGAATGCATTCCTAAATTTACTCCTACATTTTTATCAATTATTTCACTAAACTACTAAAGTTTTTGATATGAGACTTCCACTGTATCTAAGTTATATAAATATATATGGTAAGAGAAAAAAGTATACTTATTTCAAAGCACTTTTTACAAATCTACAGGTGAATTGTATTACTAATTTCTAAAGTTGCAAATATCTTCACTATGGTTTCTTTATATTCCTGACACCTGCTTGCTCCCTATTATTGCAAAGAATAACTTTTAATGACTATTGCTTTTTATATATCTATGAACTGTATTTTCTGTTGCTAAGAATTATCATTTGGCTTTTATAAGTAAGTAAATATTGGAAAAGTTTTGCAGTTTCCTTTAAAGTACCAACTTGCTTTCTGTTATATTAATAAAACATTTGAAAAGATTTTAAAATTCTACAGTAGTTTCTTAGACATGTGCTTAATTATTTTCTAATATGTTGCTCTTTTATATGTAATAATGCAGATAACCTGGTTGTATGGGATAAAATTTGATAATCCAACAAAGTCGGGTTAGCTTTATCTTTAATTACTATATGTTTGTGACACATAATTGTTACATCTGTACCCTTGGACAGGTTACAGCTTTCAATTACTACTTTGCAAAGTGCTTACAAGAAATGATGAAAGCGGACTTCAGGACATCATGCCTACTGTGCAAATGGATCATGTAACCAAGTAGTCACACAAGAGAACTCCTATGGAAAACATTTCAAGGGACTGATGATCATCTCTATTTTTATCTTTTCTGGTTGATATTTTGTTCAGGAAATAACATATAGATACTGTTGGAAAAATAAAGAGATTACATAATCCATAGGTGGTTAATCTAGAATATATGTTGAGCTCAACTGTCTAGATTTAGTAAGATATTATGCATTTTGAGGATGCATTTAAATCTTCACATGATATCACAAGGATTCATATGTGCATGGTTTTTCTGGCACTCTTAGTTTCCTATTTCTGTTTACTTTTTCAGACTAGATGAGTCTGTAGTCATTTGGCCACATTCTTTCACTTTTTAAAAAATAAACCTAAGACCTGAAGAACTGAAGTCACTTTCTCAAGGTCAGAAATGGGGAAAAAGGAGAAAAACCAAGAATTTGCCTGAGACTCAGTGAATACAAATGTTTTGCAGTGTCCAAGGGCCTTTCATGTACAGATTTACATGGGTGACTCATTTACTTAACAATTTCGTAGTTATTGTCAAATATTTGTTTTATAGAATAGAATTAGTAATAATGTTTCTGATATATAAAATGAAATACACAGTATACTCCCTGCTCAGCTTTTATAAATTGATGAAAATATACTTTTACATAAAGCTTAGCTGAACATCTACAATATTAATTTATATTATGAAGATATATTAGAAAGTCTCCAGAACTAGATTGTATGTTACAGATATATAATTATTATGAAATTATAAATAGTATAAATAATTTTTCCTGTTGTCTTTCTTTTGTTTTTGTTAGATTTTTCTTTGAAACACATGCTTTTTGTACTCTAACAGTAAATTAGTTCACATATCTATACTTACAAAGAAGCAAAGGAAAACTTATAATACACACAAAAATTTAAATGATAGTTTTGTTTTAACCAATATATATTCTGAAAATATAGCCAATACATTTTGACTATCAGACTTATGAGTTTAAATAATTATGAAATACAATTTTATTCTGATTGCATTGAGTAACTACAAAAGCTATTTGTTGGAGTGATTTATAACCAGTAATATTAATGTCAGAACCTGCGAACATCTTAATATAATCATACTGTCAATAAAGGTTACTCATTGAAACAACCTTTTTAATGATATCCAGGTACTATTTACATTGAAATAATAAGGACTATTTAAAAGGGATCTCGATGCATTACATCTGTAAGGAAATCAATAACAGATTTAATTTAAAAATATTACCTCTGAGGATCATGGGATAAATTAAAAAATATTCATATTGTTTAAAACTTTTAAAAACTAATTGAAAACCAGGATTATAACTGGTAGCTTTACCACTAATAATACCAGTGATATTTAAGAAACTGGAATAATTTCTTATTTACTTTGTTGAAAATCACTTAGTTCTGTATTGAAAGTAACATGTCCATTTCTGTGATTCAGAAATAATGGCAACAAAAATGCCCAAGGTCTTTCCCACCAATTAGCAAAACCTTTATATGGTTACTGCACCTGAGGAGAAGTAAATAGTAGTAAATAATATGATTTTCCCCAAATGAAAATAGCCAAAGAGAGTTAATGTCATGTTCGCGGTCTTGATTTTAATATAAGGCAATGAAACGAGGACCTGGTAGTTTTGTTTGCTTGTTCATGTTGCTTTTTCTTGTTTCTCTCTCAGCTGATTTTTGTCACTACATTTTAACCTCATCCAACATTCTATGGAGATTCTTTTCATGTTGTACTTTGGCATTCTAACTTGTCACCTGTGGCAAGTCAGTGGGAAAATCTCTTTTAAGAAAATACTATGATGATCACTTTTTAAGCAAAGAAACTTTTTATAAAGAAAAAAACAAGGGCTCAGTGGTTTTTGCCTCCTGCTGAGCAAGCACAAGGACCCGAGTTCAATCCCAGGTACCAAAAGAAAAAACAAATGCTTTTTATAGACATTTTGTACTTTGTGACTTTCTTGGCTAAATGAAAAAGTTATAAAAACACATCAATATTTAATTACTACTACTGTAGATTTAGATCAACTTTCCTAAGTGAATGTCTTATCTCATTTTGTAATTATTCAATCTGGTCTACATTCCTGAAACTAAATGTATAGAATATTTACCTATATTTAATGCAAAAATAACAGTGAATGAAATTGATCAAATTTTCTATGCCATTTTCAGCACTTATAAGGAGTATTTTTAAAAGAAATTTAAATTAATGCATTTTAATTATTTTGACATAGATATATCAACTTATTAATTTAATATTTGCTATTTATCCACACAAATAGTGTAAATATGTTACATTTGTCTTTACTTTTGTTGCATTCTATTCCATACAGATCATAATTTTAGTATATGGTATGATGTAGAGAAAAATTTTATTTCATACATGAGCAAATAACCCCTCTTTCTAGGTAACAGTCTAAATTCATGGGGTGATATCTTATCTTATTCACAGTTCAGCTCACCCTGAAGGAAGAAGATTACATATGTACACCAGGGCAGGAGCCCTGATATCTGTCTTACAATTCTACTGATCACACAGAATTGTTCACTGTTTACAGAAGAGCAAATGGATGCATGATAAATTTATTGGAGTTCAATTCATTATTGATTGAGATAGCAGAAATCCACATCTAGGCTCTCTGGTTCCTGATGTCCTGATCTTTTTATTTTTTCCAGTAAGTTTATTGGCTTTTAGGTATACATTATGATCACATTTATCATTGGCAATTTGTACCTGTACATGATATATCTTGGTTCTTATTTTTCCCCATTCACCTGCCCTTCCTTCAACTGCCCACCTCTCTCTATTTACAAAAGCTTTGTTTCTGTTTTTACTTCTTTTTTCATTTTTTTCTTGCTCTTTTTTTCTTCCTCCCCTCCCTCCCTAATTCCCCTTAAACTCAAACATTTTCTTCCTACTGTCAATCTCTAGGCCATCTCTGTGTTTTTTATCCTTATTACAATCCTAAATACCTTCTTATCTTCTCCAAGTATGCTAGTGGCATTACCTTACCATTTTCCCAGCCTCACTCTGTCTATAATTTTATTTTTTCCCTTCCTCCCTTATATGAGATAAAGTTTTGGTTTTTATATACACATCTTTTTAAAAATGTTTAATTGTTATGTTCTATTTTAGTTGTTCGTACCTCTATTCATTTAGGCAAACAACTGATAAAATTAGATATAGATGTGAGCAGAAATTGGTACACTAATGAGTATGCTAAATAAAATAGGCACAGCACATCTTCAGTATATATTAGTAAATGAGCAAATAAAATTATGAGTTTTAGAATTTCAATACTATCCAGTAGATATTTACACTGACACTTTATGAATTAACTAGGTTAATACTGTATTAATTTTATGGAATGGTAATTCTTTTCATTGTGTGACTACATATATGTGTATGCATACATATATATACTATGTATTTAGCATTAAATAGGTATTTGGATGACACTTTTGTAATATATACAACACATAATCAGAAGTAAGTTGCACTGACAAAATATAAAAAGACTGCTGTTTCCACTTTTTTCCATTCTGGGAGGGTTTCCACAGTGAACTGTAATTTTAAAAGTTCTTAATCTTGGGAATTTTGCATATGCCAAAAATGTTGAAAAGCATTGAACACACTAATGGAATGAGGAATTACATTTTATCTCTAGTAAACAATAAACTACACTGACATTTAATGTACAATTGTGGTTCACCTAAGTATATGCTTAGTGACAATCCTTGGCATTCTGCTTAATTTTTACCATGATATTAGAAGCAAGATAGTCAATTATTGGTTAGGGTTCTTAATCTAAACTATCTGGTGTATTGGGTTAAACACTTACCCAGAATGGATATTAAATTACTGAATATTTATCCACAGATTTGTACATAATGCATTTTTATATTATACTTTTAAAATATTTAATCCACTGATTAATTACAATGATTCTGTAATTTTTGTAATTCTGTTCCCTGTAGACTTCGTTCCTATGTGTCTTTTTCTTTTTCTTTTGCAAGACACCTATATTTGCCTGTGTACAGTTGGAATAATTTTTAAAATATCCCTTGGCTGGAAAAATTACATGAGAATCTACATGAAAATTTGATCCTTCATTTGTAACACCATGTTAATGCCCATAATTTGATGTAAATTATCCCCCAAATGAAATTAATTAATGATGTTCTTAATTAATTACTTAATATATAGCATGTAAAAGATCATATAAATCTTAATGTTATACACTAACTGTAGATTTTAAAGTAAATCAAAATATGAGGATTAAATATTTAACTATTTTCATAGTTTTGAGTCTTATAACAAAGTACCGAACACTGGGTGGCTTTAACAACAGATAGTCCTCTTTCACATTTCTGGGGACTGTGAAATCCAAGATCAAAGCATTGGCAAATTTGGTGTCTGGTGGGGGCTTTCTTCCTGGTTTGTAGATGTGTGTTTGCCTTTTTGTCATACCCTCACTTGTCACTAAGGATGTAATTCTATTTCTTTTTCTCGTTACCTTACTGTAGGACCTTAAATCTCATGATCCTGTTCATCTAAGAATAATATCTTTTGTGTCAGAGGGTTGTTACCCCTTGTTTTAATGATTTGAGTTAAACTTTTCCTCAACTGATCTTAACCATTTTACTTCTATGTAATTTACTTCCAAAGCAACATGCTTAACAAACCAGTAGACGTAAATTTGCATCAGCCCAAAAATTTTGATTTCTGTTTTGATTCTTCTATTCATTGTGATATTGTAGTTACCATACCCACTTTGCTTATGGGGGCAGAGTGTAAGCACTTAACTCCTGACACCCTGAGATCAAATTACTCCTATTTCATTTAGATTTTCCAATTGAGAGGCTGCAATTCCTACCGTGAAGCCTGCTGTACAAAGAATAGCAATGTACAATGCTCAAAAGTGCAAGGGCTCCGTTCTTTTTTCTTTTTTTTTGCACTTTATTAAATTCTTTTATTGGTTCATTGTAGGTATACGACACAATTACATTTCTCATTGGGAATTGTACCTTTACATAATGTATCTCGGTTCTTATTTTTTCCCCATTCCTAGCCCTCCCCTCATCCCCTACACCCTTCCCTATTTACAAAGACTTTATTTCCATTTTTTCCATTTCTCATCATTATTCCTTTCTCTTCTTTCCTTTCCTCTGCCCCTCCCACTAGCCCTACCCCTTTGGACCTTTTCTTCCTATTTTGCATTATTGATTATTCATTCTAATAATTGGTACATTTTAGGTATACAATATAATGACATTCATCATTGGAAATTTGCACCTTTACATAGTCTCTCTTGGTTCTTATTTTTCACCCTTGCCCAACCCTCCCTTCAACCCCTCTATTCCTCCCTATTTACAAAGATTTTGTTCCTATTTTTCCATTTTCTCATATTAATCCTATTCCCTTCTATCCTTTCCCCTAGCCCTCCCACTTCCTTCCCCTTTGCCCCTTTTCTTCCTATTTCACATTACCTATTATACATTTTAGTCCTTATTTACACTTTCCGTTTCTCACACCAGAGAAACTATTTGGTATTTATACATGTGTGTCCTATTTATTTCACTTAAGAGTATCACCTCAATGTGCATCCACTTAGCTATAAATGCCTCTAATTTCTCATTTTTTATGGCTGAGTAGTACTCCATTTTATTTAAAAAAAACACATTTTCTCTATCCAGTCTCCAGTTGATGGGCATTTGGACTGTTTCTAAGTTTTAGCTATCACAAACTGTGCTGCTATGAACATGGGTGCACATATATCACTGTGGTATAATTCTTTTAATTCTTTGGGGGAAGATCCCCAGCAGTGGAATAGCAGGGTCAAATGGGACTTCCAGTCCTAGTTCTTTGAGGTATCTCCATACTGGTTTCCACAGTGCTTGCACCAGTCTACACTCCCACTATCAGTGGAGCAGGGTTCGTCTTTCCCCCCAGCCCCACCAGCATTTGTTATTGGTTGATTTCATGATAGCAGCCATTCCTTCTGGGATGAAGTGGAATCTCAGCGTTGTTTTCATTCTTCAATTCATTTTTTCAAATGTTGCAAGAAGAGGTATATTTTGGACCCATCTACTCTAGTTAATATGTTTCAAATGATAAAAACATTCAACATTTAGGTTACCCTAAGCTTTCAGTCACCCTTCCTCTACATAAAATCAGTTCGTTCACAGTAGGCCACCTTTTGGTCCATATTTTGTCAACCTAACAAATTAATATTAGAGTCTTTCTAATTCCAGGCGCAGCAACATTAAATGCATGAATTCTGTTTCATGATTCTATATCAATAAACCTGGCCCAATTCAACTTCATTATCCTTACCTCTGTTCATTTACATATTCAAATGTAAATCTCAGAAACACCATCACAGATACAAGCCAAAATAATGTTTTACCAGATTTATGAGCATCCTATTCAATATGACAGTGAAAAAACACCTTCTCTTCCCAGCTAGACTGTTACTTCTTTACCCACTATAGCCTAACTCAGCCCCATATCCCCTCCACCAAAAGGAAAGCAAAATTCCTCAACCATTAACACAAATAGCCATTAACACATTAACACAAATAAACAAACAAAAACCTAGTGGTCTGAACCACCTCTAAAATAACTCACCATAGGCACAATATCTTTAAAGAAGCACTGGGGATTATCTCACTGGGAATCCTTCTGATGCCCACATATCCCCCAGAAGATGAGAAATCCTTATTGTCGAAAGTGAGAAACCCAACTATGTTAGGCTAAATGTTCCCTGGTAGCCTTTAACTAAAGGCCATTGACAGTGATAAATAAATCATTTCTTATAATTACATCTTATTATATCCAATTTGACTTGATATATACATATATACATATATACATATATATACGTATATATACGTATATATATGTATATATATACACATATATATATGGTTGTTTGACAGCAATGAATTGCCTCCTTAACTGTGATATAGGTCCTTAAAAATAATAAAGCATATACATAATCCCTCTTTTAAGAAAATATGAAACAAAGCAGGATAATTTAAAAGTATATTGCAATAGAGGCTATTTGAAAATATATTGGCCTATGAAAAATATTTCCTTTTTAAAATTCTAGCAGTTAATTCATTAAATTGACACAAATAAATAGCTCATTTGCCACACGTGTCCAAATGAGCGATATAGAAAATCAATTTTGGTTAAACAAAGAACAGATGGTAAATAATGTGATTATATTAAAATGAATATGCTAGTAGTCACCACATAAAAATAAGCACTGGTTTGAATTTTATCAAGTATGAATGCTGTACACTAGAGAAAAGAATTATCACAAGGGAATGAGTGTAAGCCTCCTATTATTTTTTATTACCTTCAGACTAACCAGCATCATCATTATCATAAGCAGGTGACTAAAACAGAGCTCTACAACAATAAGTCATAAAGGAATATCATTTAAAGAAAGCATTAACATTGTCATTTTTTTGAAAGCCTTGCATGAGAAGGAAAACAAAAGAGGCCTAATAAATATTTTAAATGAATGGCTTATTTAGTTACCTGAGCACAAAAGATCTATTATCCAATGCTTAATTGAATATGTATGTAGTTTTTAGCAGCCTGGCATATCATAGCAAGCATTTTTCTGCAGAGCTTAAATTGCATCTCTTATTGTCTTATGATTTTGTACAAAACTCACCACTGTCTCATAATTTTCAGCAGGAAAAATAACTATTTCTCTGTGGAGTAAAATGAATACAAAAAAAAACAATATCACAATATTTATGATATGTTTTCCTATGTTCTCATGATTGCTTAGGGAATTATTTGGTTTGAGAATTTAATGAATGATTTGCTTATCTACAGTGCTCAAAATGTTCAAGATATTTTCCATTACTTATATCAATGTGCTTCTTGTAACCTTGGATCACATATTTTTTTTTTCTTTTACTCCTTTCACTTTTAAAAATTCTAGTGCAATTTGAAAGGAGGAAGAAGAGGATAAAGGGAAGAAGGAAAATGGAGAATCACAAAGCATTTTACTTTCCTAAAATTTAAAAATTAATTAGTAAGGCTTCTATAAGGAAAACCAGTTATATAGTGTATTATCTTTTTCAAATTTGGAAACCAGTCACCACCAAAGAAACAAAAAAAATCTTTAAGTTGACTTATATACGTAATATTTTCAACTAAGAAATCAAATTGCCACTAAAACAGCAAATTTATGGTACCATTTCTGGATTTTGCACAGTAAGGAACAAAAAATTTCACTATTTGTCTGATTATTTTCATAAGGACAGCGGAACAGAAGTTTCTCAACAAGACAAAGATGAAAATCAGAAGAAAATTATATTTTCATTTATGGTTTGATCACACCAAACAATTTATTTTGCAGATTTATTTTCTTTAAATCAAACATTACATGTTTATTTCACTTTGTTTTATACAAAATTTATTCTCAAATATTCTTTCTAAAAATAAATTTTTTATCAGGTACTTTTTAGAAAAAAACTATACTTCAAATGGATTAGAATAGCAACTTCTCTATATAATTTTTTGTGTGTAATATTTTATAACCCTAATTTAAATTCCAGGGATATTTCCTTTTTTCTTTTGTTATATGCTGTTTAAGTCCTCAGTTATTGCTACAAATATCTTTCCCATCCTACCTATTTAAAATATCTACTTCTCTGATTCCTTTTTCATTCTGCATGACAAAAATAATAAAAACAAAAAATTGCTTAACTAGACCACAAAATGCAAAACACCACAAAACATGTATAGTATACATAACAGTCTAAAACAATATATATATATTACACTTTAATACAACCACTCTTGATATCTAAGTATTATGTTTCAAATCAACCTATGAAGATTTATTTGTACTCTATATAAAGCCCTATAATCTGTACTAAAATGATCTATTAACTGACAGAGACTGAGTATAAAGGTGATTTTGCTGTGATTGTAAATGGCAGTTTCTATCATAAATGGCAGGAATAAGATGATATAATAAAACACAAAGCAGTATTTCTTGCTCTTTCTGTATATACTTGCAGTTTGGCAAGGAAGCTTACTCTGTGGCACATATCTCTGTGTTCTGGACAAGGGAACTGCCACACGCTGGAATGTCGAAAAGATCAAAAGAAACAAAAGAAAAATGTCAAGCTATTTAAAATATATAATTAAAGAATTATATTACATTATTTTATAATTATAGGATTATATTAAATTATATGAATTATATAAATTTTATTAAATTAAAGAATTCATAATATAAGTAAAAAAGCAAATCCATCATATCATTCTAAGGTTTTGCACAGCAAGAAAAGAACATGACAATTTATGTCCCTAAGAATAAGTTTTCACCAGAAAGCATCACATGTCATGGATACCATTCATTTTATTAAGAAAAAACAGCCATAGTCTTGCCTACAGTAAATGGACATGTGAATATAATACAAACCTTGTCATAAGGGAAATTTAAAAATATACAATAAGCAACAGCTTTTTGATTTATGAATGTATTATACACATTCCTGTTACTTGGACAAAATACCTAATAGCCATCATTTAAACCAAGAGAGATTTATTTTGGCGTATGGTTTCAGAGGGTTCAGTCTTTGGTGGTTAATGGGTTCCAAGCCCTCAACTTATGGCAGCTGGAAATCAAAGAAAGGAGCCAGTGACAAGAAAATAACCCTCAGCTTTCCAGGTCACCCCCAACGGCCCTCCTCTTCTCACTAGGCCTCCTCTCCTAACAGCAAATTCAGCTATGAACTCATCAATGGATTACCCCACTGATAAGTGTATGACCAAATCTCCTCTAAATCCTTCACCCCTGAACAGAGCTTTTGCAGCAACATTTTAGATCTAAACTGTACCAATGGAAGATTTTTCTATGATTAAACTTCCTTGATATTATGCAGTTACTATGTGTAAGAAAATTTTTCTGTACAAATCTAGATAATATGTTTGGATATTTAATATGAAATACTCACAAATAGATATCCCTTTTTATTTTTAAAGTGCAAAACATGCTCGCTTTAAACACCCTTCAGAAATACAAAAAATATAAACAGAAAAGTGAACATTATTCATAATTTCAAAATTGAAAAGAATGGCCGATATCAAAATTTTGATGCATAATTTTAAAGACATGTGCTTAGACTTTCCAGATTTTATATGATATCATTCATATGATATCTTCCCATGCTGCCTAAAATTCTTTTAATAGTATATAACATCTCAACTTTGTCATAGAGATGGTTTCTAATAATAAATTGCACAGTAAAGAAAAATTCAAAAGTTCTGGAAATTGCAGATTATAGTTGAAATTTTTTGAAATAAAATAGTAGATTCAAATTTTATATTATTTCAATGTAAATATGTATTTCCAATTTAACCTCATAAGTTTATGCAAAATTTATAATATTAATGGCAATGAAAGAATGTCCACTGTAAATATTATATAATTGCTAGTCAATAATTTTTATGAGGCTCTAGGAACCTCAAGCAATTTTTGAAATTTATGCTGAATTATAATATCTTCTTATCTTGGACATAATTTTAAATCCATGAAATTTTCACAACCAAATTTCAGCTAACTGGTAATATTTTTCCATTGATTTATTGTTTAAAAATTATTTGGAAAAATAATATATTAAAACTCTAGTTCATTGCTCATACTGAATTTTTATGAACTTAAAATATTAAGTTATGTCTCATTCATCTTTATATATCTAGCACACAACACACTGGCAAGTATAATATAGATAGATTATAAATTATTGTAACTGAATGAAAAGAGTTTGAAGAATTTTATTTTATATATAGGTCATAGATTAAACATAATGCATCTAAAATTTATGTATCTATGTATAATTCACATTTTTTATAATATTAAACTATGGAAGATTAGTAACAGTAGAACTTTAGGAAAGATAAGTATATTCATCATCACTAATTGAATCCAGTATTAGGAATATCATTATACTCTTACTGTTAGTCATGATATGCCAACCTAGATAGAATAGGAAAAGCCTAAGCACTATTTAAGCACTATTTTGAGTATGTCTGTGTGGATTATGGCAATGTGAACTTGAGTATTGTATATGACCCCGGCCCCTTCCTCTCTAGCACTATTCCTCCACTCTGCTTCCTGTTCTTCATGAACTGAGCAGCTTTCCTGCACTGTGCCCTTCTGCCAGAATGTATCTATCTTGAAGCAAGTTGACCATGAACTAAATCCCCTGAAACTTGGGTCAAACTAAGCTTATCTTAAGTTGTGGGTTTCCGGTATTGTGTCTCAGTGAGAGGGAAGCTAATAAACATGTCATGTAAAAAACATTTAAAGAAACACAAATGAAAGGTTTCTTGGAGCTCAGATGAATGAATTTCAAAAGTAGTTAAGATAAACAGCTAAAATATCCATGCCAGTTAAAAAGAAATTCATTTTAAATATCTTTTGAATGATTACTGAAATGATCAGGAACTTGCAATCCAGTTCACTTGTCCCATACATTGATTAACAGCTGAACACTTATCAGATTTACTTTGATTGATTAATTGATTGACTTGCATTCATCTTTTTGGTGGCTTGTCCAAATGCAGAACCAGAATCTCTGAGCATAGATTCCAGATTTATATATATTAGAAAAATGCCCACATGATGCTTTTTCAGATGTACTGATAGCTTTGAATCAATGGTTTACATGATAAAAGTATTTTTCCAATATTTTGTTTCTGAAAAAAATAAACATAATCTTCAGCTTGAGCTTCTGTCAGGGTTGCTGCCAGATAGAAGTGGCTGAGGAGGTGAAAAATCAGACATTCTTGAAAGAGCAAATGCTAGTTTGCAAGGAGCAAATCCCAGAGGGTAGGGTGCAATGGTGTTGTCAGCAAAGAAAGGTGATGTCCTGATTATGAAATCAGTCCAGGAAGACAGAGACTGAGGCAGTTTTAGAGGTGCAGTGTTGCTGAGTGCCATAAATTGGCACTAGCAGTTAAGTGGGAAACATACCAGTGTGTACAGCGGGAAGAAAGTCTCCTATCTGAATATGACCATAGGTAACTTCATCTGCACCTGTTCCAACAAGCCTCCTGAACAGCCTGAATCCCCTCATCATTAGAAGTCCTTCTCCATGAAGGTTTTCATCTGGCCTGAAGTAATGTTTCTGCAAACTCCTGAAAATGAGGTTTACAGGAATATTTACCTGAGTCTTTTTGATACTCAGATATTTTCACTATCCAAATTCAGGCATCCTTAAAAGGTCAAGGAACGTCTCTTGGAAAAATATGAGAAGAGGAGATCATAGGTTTCTCTGTACCACCTCAGCCCTGTCTAAAGTAAGAAAACTCTTTATAATAGTCAGAGTGTTCCATCCCTATCCAGGGCTCCATCCCACATGGAAAGCTTCAGTGGACACTTCTGGGTGGTACTATTCCATTTTTTCAGCTGCTGCTTCCAGTTATAGCCAAGTCTGTGGATCAGTTTCAAACTCAGACTCCCAGGATTGGCATTTCCTCACCTCTTCACTCCTTTGTTAAGAAATTCGGTGAGACCCTCATCTCATAAACAACAACAAAAGGGATGCAAAGCTGGGGTAGTGGCTCATGTGTGTAATTCCCACCACTGAGGAGGGTGAGGCAGGAAGATCACAGCAAGTTTGAGACCAGCATGGGCTACGGACTGAGTTCAAAATCAACCTAAACTACATAGCAAGGACCTGTCTTTAAAAAAGAAAAAAAAAAAAGAGAAGAGAAAAGAAAAGAAAAAGAAATCTAGTGCTGAATTGATTACCAATATTAATAGAGTTCTTTGCTTCTTGCTATGTGGCACTGACTGTTGCTATGTTCTTGGACTGTGAGGATAAATACTATCTCATGAGTGTTTTAACTTTGAAGTGTTTGGCAGTAGCAACATTTCTTTTGCACTTGAAATCATTCTTCCAGTTGGCAAGTCCAATTCTAGACCCAAAATATACCCACAGAGAGTAGGTAGATAACTCTTTTGGTGTATGTAGGAAAATGTTCCAGGTAGTCTTGAACCAGCTTTCCCTTCTTTCCATTTGTAGTTATCTACATTAACTGATTAACAGCTGAATATCCTAGGAATGCAGGTTCCTCAGAGAAGGAAGAGCTAGTATGGGCAGTCTCCCCTAGAAACAGAATGTCCTTCAATGGTTTAGTCCAGCAATTCTCATGACCCTAGGACATAAGATCCCTAGAAATCCTTAGAAAGTGTCTGGTATCCCTTAGCTCTGGTGCACGTGAGACCCTCACAACTGACACTTTATATGCCCTAGGAAACATTTCCAAGTATTGAGGAACTGGCTCCAAGTGAATCCTAGTCTCCTTCTATCCCTGTTTTCTACTGTAAGTAATAAATATACTTCATGCAACTTGGTGCATAATAGTGTGTTTTGTCTTATCACACTCAGACAAGTTGGTAACTAGTGTCCTGCATATCTGCTTTACAGTGCTGCTTCTCTTGCAACCTGCCAACCAGCGAAACAATTTGACAAATATGCACATCATTGAGGGACCTGGAATGTCCACTGGATGTATCAGTAGCATTGTCTTCAAGGTGGCTACCATAGTCCCCATGTTCCACTCTTTCAGAACTGGCAGCAGCAGCAGCAACAGAACAGGGCTTCTCTTTGAAAGCTTCACTAGACTATTTCCGAGCATTTGCCACTTAGCCCCAGCTTCCTTGCACCATATCATTCTAAGTTAATGGCTTCACCCCAGAGCCTGGCTTTGGGATGAGTAGTGGTGGGCCAGACCTCTCAACACAGTGCCAAATAACATAGCTTCTACCATCACTTTTCCATCTTTGCCACTACCTTCTTACTCCTGCTGTCCCCTCTACAAACTTTGATGACTCAGTAGAACAATGACATTTTGGTGCAGCTGAGCATGATTTAGAATCAGCCAAGATAGAGCAGTTCACTGAGCAAACAAGGCAGAATCTCCACCAACCTTTTCATAACTGAATCCTTGGCATGTCCTTTTATCTCCAAAACCCCAAATACCAAATCATTTTGTAGCATTGTTTCCTACCTGGAGGCTATTTTCTTCTCTTTGGAGGCCCTTGACTCCCTAGAATTCTGGTGATCTCATTCTAGTTGGAATTATGGTGGATCTGAGACAAGAATGGGTCTTATTTTTCAGAGTAAGGATCTAGGGGATAGTTGAGTACTAAAAGTTTTGTATGTGGATTCAGTGTAGTATTCAACATACATAGAATTCAAGTTTTGTTTTTTGAGATTTTCTAGAATTTTTAAAATATTTTCAATTTACAGTAGGTTGAATGCTTGGATGTGGAACCCAAAGATGGGGGAAGCCAACTATAACTAAATATAACTGAAACCATGCAATAATTAAGCTTATGCATTTGAATTTTTGTTACTGAATATTATGGTCTCAAGGTGGATCCATTTTCCTACAAATTACTCATTTTATCTTTCTTTATGGCAGAATGGTACTCTATTGTGTGTAAATGCCACATTTTCTTTATTCATTCATCTGTTAATGGACATATAGGCCATTTACAAGGTTTAGCTATTATGAATTGTGCTTTGTTGCTTTTCTATCATTTTTTTTCTTAACAGTGTCTATTGAACAAAAATTTTAAAAAATACTTGCATGAGATTGAATATATAATTTTTGTTATGTCATATTTTTGTTTGATTTATGCTTTATAAAAAATTATTTTATTGGTACATTTTAGGTATACAGTACATTTACATTTATCATTGGGTGCTTGAACCTCTACATGATATATCTTGGTTCTTATTTTTTCCCCATTACCTATGTGCCCTTCACCTCCTCCACCCTTCCCTACTTACATAGATTTTGTTTCCATATTTTTCTTATAATTTTTCCTTTCCCTTCTTCCTTTGCCCCTTCCCCTCCCACCACCCTTACACTATTGACCTTTCCCTATTTCAAATCATCAATTATTCATTTTAATCATTTTAATCCTCATATATACTTTCAGTTCCTCACACTAGAGAAACTATTCACTATTTACACATGTGCCCTATTCATTTCACTTAAGAGTATGGCCTCAATATGCATCCTTTTAGCTATAAATGTCTCTAGTTTCTTGTTCTTTATGGCTGAGTAGTACTCCCTTTTATATAAAAAACCAGTTTATCCAGTTTCCAGTTGATGGGCACTTGGGCTGTTGCCAAGCTTTAGCTACTACAAACTATGCTGCTATAAACATGGGTGCACATATATTGCTATAGTATGATTCTTTTAATTCTTTGGGAAGGTACCCAGCAGGGGAATAGCTGCATCAAATGAGACCCCTAGCCCTAGTTCTTTGAGGTATCTCCACATTGATTTCCACAGTGGTTTCACCAGTCTGTACTCCCACTAACAATGGAGAAGAGTTCCTTTCTCTCCACACCCCTGCCAGCATTTGTTATTGGTTGATTTCTTGATTTATGCTTTTTTTGAGATAGGATCCTACTTTGTAGCCCAGGCTGGCCTTGTACTCATTATATAGCCCAGGATGGCATGAAACACACCCTGTCTCAGCTTCTAGAGTGCTGAGAATACAGGATTACAACCACATTAGGATGAGTTTTCTAAAATAAATATTTGTCTAACTATGGAGAATAAAATTTCTATTTTTTTCATAAAAGTTTTGTTGTTTTAGAGTACATGTTCAAGTTTAGAGTCCATTCTGAGATAATTTTTATACATATGTGGTTGCTTAGAGTTTTTTTAAATAAAACTATCCAATTATTTTAGTACCATTTATTGAAAGATGGAAGGCAAACCAGAACATTATGGAATCTCTTTTTAAGTTGAAATTATTGAAATAGAGCTATATATTTGGTATGTTTAGTAGCTGTTATGGCATACCGGATATTTCTACTTTTATGATCAAGAAGAAAACCAAATGATAAGAATTTTCCAGCTAAAATTTTCCATTTGTGATTCCCCCCAGGAATTAGTCCCAGTCAAAAGGAGTTGCCTGCTCAAAGTAATCTCTCTCCTTAAAGATGAACTCCATTCAATGTCTGATTCATACAGAGATCAAAAAGCCTGGCTATCTTCCATTGCTTTTGAGCACAGCTAAATATTGGTTCCTGCTTACAAGCATTTATGGAAGGAGGACTTTGTTACAACCATTGGATGTTTCGACCACTTTCCCTTCCCAATTCCGCTGCCTATATTCCCTCAGTTGTTATTCCTAGGAACATTTTATGGCAGTCTTTCTCCATTCACATCTTGAACTTAAAAAAGAGACTTGACTTAATCTTTTCACATTTATTTTGAAGAGTTTTGTGTAGGTATCATAACTAACACATTTTCTAACATACAGGCAACTTAAGAGATGGTTGCTAGTATGAGTACACATAAAAATGCTTTATAGGAGGTCTATGCATGCCCTACCAAGGTCCCAAGTCATGTGGAACACACCGAATCAGGCCGCTGCAGACAGACAGGTCTGCCCATGCCCTTCCAAGGTCCCAAGTCCTGCATAACATGCGGAATCAGACCACGCCCCTGCAATAATCCACTGGACCCCTCTCCGCTTCTCAGTACAGTCAACTGGTTCCACACTACAAAGACCCAGAGGACACCAGACAACCAGACCATGGTACTGAGTCCTGCTGCTCCTGGTCCAGAGGTAGGGGCTTCTGAGCTGCCTTCCCACTGGTCCTGGTCCAGAGGAAGGGGCTTCCAGGCCACCATTCCTCCCACTGCACCCAGACCAGAGGAAAGGGATTTTGGGCCACCTTGTGTCCCACTGCTGCCATCCCAGAGGAAGGGGCTTCTGGGCCTCCATCCCTCCCACCACTCCTGGCCCAGAGGTAGGGGCTTCTGAGCTGCCATACCACTGCTTCTGGTCCAGAGGAAGGGGCTTCCGCCATGAGCCCTCCCACTGCTCCCAGCCCACAGGAAAGGTCTTTTGGGCCACCATCTCTACCACTGCTCCCGGCCCCTGTCTCACCTCTCCCAGCTCAGAGTAGGAAATCTGTGCAGGTGCTAACAGCCCTCTGACACAGTTGAAATGAGAAAACACATAAATAAGTCTCAAAACCAGACTTCCAGATCACCTACAGCAAACCCAAAGGGAAATGAGATAGAACACTCTGATACTCAACCACCTGTACCCACTGAACTGGCAACAAAAGGGGATCTGGAAAAAATGAAA
>NW_004624789.1:8593122-8610441 GCF_000247695.1 Heterocephalus glaber | reverse complement strand
ATCAAGTTTTCCTTGGTGTTTTAGAGTTGTATTTACATGTAAAATATAAAGTTCTTCTATATCTAGGACTCAAAATTAGACTAACTTAATAATTTATTGATTTAAAAATTTAACATAAGTCAGTTAAAGTTGCTTGCATATGGATAGGATGGCAGAAAGAGGAGTTCAACAAAAGAAAAGCATCAGATACTGAAATTTACCAACATCAGATACCACAGATAGGAAATGAGTAAATAAAAAGAGTATCAGGTGGAAAAATTCAAATAATTTTCAAGAATTAAGACTTCAAGGAGCCTGAACAATATAGTTTAGAGACACTGAAGTGTCTGCCTCCTGTTTAAAAACTTACATACGATTTCTTCAGGCCCAGTTATAATTCATTACAAAGATCTTAAATGGCAGGCCTCACAGGGAGAAGCTGCTTTCCCGATATTAAATTTGTGCTCAGTGAGTCATTGATGATCCCGAAGATGTGTTTAATTAAGATCTATGGCTTCTCTGGCTGACCCTTCTTTTACCTAAAAGTTCATCCTTAGCTCAAGAATTTTTATGTGGAGTTCTCTTTACCAGAAGAAAAAGTTCTTTGGCAGACAGTTTTGGCAAACAGGCACTGATGCAGTATTTACTATTTTTGCACTGTGGTCCTTTTCTTTCCTTTCTCCTAAATTCCAGGTCCATAACACCACATGAGCCTTTTATCTGGGGTCCTTCTGTAGTGAAGCACTCCCCATGTCTCTGTCTATGCTAACATTGACTTCTCGGCTAGCATCGTGCCATGAGGAAAGATGTGTGGTTCTGGACTGAGGGATTCTGGACTAAGGGGGTGCCATGAGAGAGGAAGGGAGTGGGCACTCTCTCCACCTTTGCCTCTTGCTTCCTGTTATCCCAGTAAGTACTTAAAGGCTTAAAAATCATTTTTCATTTTACTTGTTGTTTTAATCACCTATTGCAGAATTTGGGGGTTTAGAGTTCTCCAGGTCATTTTAACACACAGCCAACCAAGAAGACGTTCTCAAAAGATATAGGAAGCAGAGTTTGCAAATTTTCATATAAGATGTGGAGAAGAATGAAGATATAAATCTCTGATAATTATAAAATTGTGCATTGCCAATTGTAACATAATTAATTGTGTTTAAGGATCAAAAGACGATACCAAAACAGCAGAAAATTTGCCAATGAAGCAGATGCTATTAATTTGCCAGTTATTAGAATACAAGACTGATGCCACAGTGTATAAGGACCAGAATAGTTAATATGGAGCCTTGAGTCAAGATGAAAATGAGGAGGTGTTTTTTGGAATGTTCTTTATTTTGTAAGACCATGTAAAACAGAAAACAAATTCATTTGGGAGTAAAAATAAATTTAAGAATAGACATGCTTTTGTAAATACTAAAAATTATTAATATAACTTTTAGCTGTTTGAAAATGTATTTCTCTTGGCAACATTCTATAATGAAACACACATTTATAAACAAACATTCCTTTGTTTCTTCACAAGAAATTTATTACCTAAATTGTGTTGTGCTGTTGTTATGTGTTTACAAATTAAACTCATCTGTCTCATTTTCCATATTCTAAGACTGTAAAACAACATATATGTTACCAAATATTAAAAAATCATGAGCTACTAAACAAGTTATTCATAAGCATTTAAATGGTTTCTCTTGCTTATTGTTCCTTATATTGTGATTAATTTGTGCAGAAGTTCAATGTAAACTCTGGATATTTTGAGCAACTTTTTCAATCTCTTTTAGCTATATAATAAGAAAATGCAAAAGGACATAGATTGCTAAGTAGTGAAAGAAAAGAAAGGCATTAATGAATGCTAATACAGTGAAAAATATATTCTGACTCCTTTTTCAAGAGTTTTCAGAGAAAAGGAAAGTAAGAAAGGGAAGGGAAAGCTGATTAAATATAGCATTCACTGAATCTAATATTAAATTTTAAAGAATTTTGCTAGTTGATAGGGAGAAAAGACAATATTATTTGTTTTAATTCTCTAATGTTCATTAAAATTTTGTTATCAGTATTAATGTGTTATAAATGATTAATATTAATCCAATTTAAGTAATTTCAAGTAACTGATTTCTGAAGTCTAATACGGTAATAAACTACCATAGGTAATTTTGCTTTCTGCCTCCATCTCCAGCTTTGTCTTTTATTATGTTCAACTTGTTCCCTATTCTTTAGCCATAATGGCAAGCCTCAAACCTGCTGGTGAACACTTAAGCAAATCTAGTCTTCACATACCATTTGATCCTGCAATTTTTTTCTTAGTCATATATATAAATCAGTTCTTACAGGGGATACTTATTAGAGAGCATTTTAATTTATTCAAAAGATTTCTCTCCACTCGTATATCTGCCTGTGTAATCCACAGAACTGTTAACAAGATGAAGTAACTACCCTGATTACATTATGTTGTATGGTACAATTGTCCCTAAAATACAGTGAGTCCATGTGGTCTTAATTTAAACACATGAGCACTTCAAAAGCAGAGCTTTCTCCAGTTAGAGAACTAAATCAATTAGTTAGGAACTAAAAGTAGCAAGTGGTTCCTGAGAGCCAGAATGAGAGTGGAGACTTTGGCCCTAAAATCCCAAATACTATAAATGAATTCAACAAAAACCATTGAGACTGAGAGAAGAACAAGAGCCTCAGATGAGAAATGTAGCTCTACTCAATGCCTTTATATTAGCCACACACAAAAAATCCTGTAAATCCAGACTGACGAAATGCTTAGATTTCTGACTTACAGAAACAAAGAAAATTCATTAATTTGTGTTGCTCTAATGCTATTTATTATCCTTTATGTAGCTGAGACAATGAAAGAAATGAGCGGTCAAAGTGCTAAAAAAATTAAGTATAGATATTATTGGGAAAAAATATAGAAAAGATACTCAGTCTTATGTAGTGTTTAAGATTATCCAACTATCCTTTCACAAAGAAACATGGAACATATGACACAATACCAAGTTGAAAAAAAGTAAAATAGAATTCTAAATTATTTTATGTAATATAAAATCAAATATTTTATTTATGTAAACTGTGAAAATATGTATAAACCTATCATCGATGCACTCTTTGCAGTCAAAATGTAATCTAAAAAGAGAGCATTAACTCATCAGACTGCATATAAGGAAGAATTCTGTAGTCAGAAATCTAAACAAATAAATAAATAGAACAATTTTATGAGGATCAGTAATGACATTATGCTGTGAACTGGAAGCTCATGATTAAATTAGCCACAAATACAGGAAATGAGAGAAAAGTAAAAGCCAAAAAATCAAAAGTCCTATCAATTCTTTCTTTCCTTATAACTTTTCCTCACACCCATACTCTTTCCCTGAAAGAAAGACCTATTTGCTCTTAATGATCAACCTAATTGTCTCTTTCTTAATAGGAATTTCCCCATATTTTCCACTTGACATTGTATTCCTTTAGGCAAATATGGATTTTATACTATATTGCACTTTAAAAAAACACATAACATAATTCATAACTTTTGTTTTAGTATGTTTACCCCCCAAATCATTTAAAACTTCCATGAAGAAAGGAATATCTTTTGCTAAATACTAGACTTTCTTTTCTTATCAAACACAGTACTGGAAAAATAAAATTTGAATGAATTAATAATTTAAACATTAATTACTTTGGGTTGGAATAAATGAAACAGTTTCTATTTGCCTTTAAATTGTTTTTTTAAATACGTCCCAGAAATGATTACATATTCCTTCTACTTCCTAAAACCTTCCTTGAACTGGAAAATTTTGATTTTAAATTGGAAGATCTGAAGTTCTAGTCCCTAGAGGCCATTAAACCCATGACAGGAACATGGAGTAGAGTTAGTTGTGGCTCCAGTCTCTTCTTTATAATGGTAATTATTTCCCTCCTGGAAAGGACAACTTGTGGTAACTTCATTTAAAATTTAAAATGTATTCTCAGGAAGATGTGCTTCTGAATCTATTTCTTTTTCTTTTGTTTATTATTTCTTTCTAATGGATATATCTATCCCTGCCTATATCTTTTCAGTCTGAAATTTACAACAAAATTATGAGCATCATAGAAAACACACTTCTTCTGGAAATGATTCTTGAATAAAAATTTAAGGAATCTCTGCCACATATGACTATTCCTTCCTAAAAGCTTTGTTCTAGTCTACTTTGGAAAAAGTCATTATACAGTCAATCAGGTTACATATTTATTATGCCTGAAATGCATTCAATAATATAGGTTATTTCTTTTCATTCCATTTATAATTTTAAATATACATCATTTTTGTCATGAAACTAATTAAATATGATTCAAATTAAACAAAATGAATGAGAAAAGAGTAGGGTTGCTATTGTACCCAGAAAAAAATAAATATTTATTTTATTTCTGAGCTAGGAATGTAGATGTAAATGAATGTTAACATAGGAATATTGAGAAGAAATTCACGAAAGAAATTGCTTTTCCTCCTAAAAAGTAAATAAGCAGAAATGTTATTGAATTTATGACAAAATAATGTACCTCTCATTTGTAAATTCTAGGAAATGAGGAATTTCCTTTCATGGAACATTTATCTTTTTTTGCTCAATAAATCATAGTGAGCAAATTAAGAGCATAAAATGAAGCAACTCTAAAAATAAAGCAAATATGATGTTCTTGGAACATTTCTGTATTCTATTCAAAGCATTTTAGAGAACTTTAGAGGATTCAATGTCTCTACCACATGATAAACATATTTTTAAAAAATACCTATACATGCACTATAATAAAGATGACAATTTCAATACTAAAAATTGGGACCCTAGGAGAAAGCAGGTTATTCTACATATTCTATTCTGCAAGTGCCCTGCATCCTATGTCAATTAATCTTCCTAAAATCATTCCCTCTCTCAGAAAACTTCAACCCATATTCTGCATAAGAAAAACAAGGCTTAAGTTATTCAATTTATTCAAGTCAAATAGGAAGTTTTACAACCACTATTCTGACAAAGAAGTATGTATTTCCCTTCATTTTTTAAATTTTTTTCATATCATAGTTGCCTTGTAATTTCTTCATTCGGTGAACAGATGTTTATTGACTATCTGTAGTACTTTGTGTACTGCTCTGGACATTATAATTGCAAGAGTCATGGGGCTAGGAATCCAATTTTATAAGTCTCTTTCTCTCTTTTGAAGTTTTAGGTATTTAAATAATTTTCTTTTATTAATTGTCAAGCTCCTCCAAATTAAATTCTGGACAAATATAGCTTCCACATTGTCAAAAAAGTATAAGTACATCTATAATATTGATTTGTTTATTGCATACATTTTACTAATTCTTTAAAGAACAAGAATTGTTATTAAAACACCAATATCTCCCACAGTTGTGGGAGATTAACACCTTTTAATTTTGTCTACAGAAATTCACAAATTATATAAACATCTCTCTCTGTTGCTGGAGACATTAAATATGGCTCAAGAGAAAGCAGGGCAAGGGTTTCTACTATGAATTGATGTGCTTCTTCACTAGTTTATATTTGAAGCTTAAAATGAAATAGAAAAGTAAGAACCAGCTCACCTTTAATAATATCATAGTTAAAAGCCTACTGTATTCACAAAGTAGAATAGCCAAAAGCCTCTGCCCTTTGTTTTTTATAAAATATTTATTCAGTGAATCATTCTCCAGTATATAACATAAAAAATGAAGATCAATTATCTAATATAAAGAATAGCCACATATTGACTCTGATGTATTTAAGATGTAGTTGTTACTCATGGATGAAAAATAAATTATCCACTGAGAAATTTAATATAAAATCTGTACTATAAATTCAAATATAATATTAGAAAAAGTATATATTATTTAGACTCCACTAATCATGGGTGAAATAAAAAGCAAATTCAAACAAATTCCACTGCCTCCCAAATTATGTTTCAGTACCTTTGCTTATTTCAGTTTTAGTTGGTTAACTTAAGGAAAAACATTTTAACTAAAAACAAGCAACTTATTTTCTAAATACAAAGAAAGTACATGCATTTGCATAACATAAAGATATTTATCTTTCTCCATTATTATTATTTTGATCAGAATTTTCTTTAACACATTTTGGGACATAGCCAAATCAATCTGTATCCACCTAGTAGAACAATATAAAAATAACAAACCACTTTAAATGAAAATTTTAATTTAATACATTTTATAATTAACATGATAACCATTTTTAAAACATTTAAAATGCAGCTACATTCAGGCTTTTAGGACCTTATCTGTTTGGTACTGGAACAGATTAGAACACACATGAATTTCAGCAAATGAACTATGAAAGGCAAAAGAGACATTTATAAAATGTGTGGCCTGACCTGTTCCTTAAGAGAGCAATTATACTGGTAGCAATTACTTTAATATCTGAGCTGTGTTTCTTTTATTTAAACTAACCAGAAGCTCATACCTTCAAGGAGTACATTTACTCATTCTGTATAAAAGTATCTTTTATCTTCTAAAGACTTTATGTTTTTTCCTTTTTTCATGTTTTTTCCTTTCCCTTCTTTCCTTTCCCCTACCCCTCCACTCTCCCTTCCCCTTCCCCTTTGGACCTTTTCTTTCTATTTTAAATTATCTATTATACATTTTGATCCTTATTTACACTTTCAGTTTCTCACACCAAAGAAACTATTTGGTATTTATATATGTGTGTCCTATCTATTTCACTTAAGAGTGTGGCCTCAATGTGTATCTATTTAGCTATAAATGTCTCTAGTCTTTGTAAATATGGAGGAGTGGAGTGGTTGAAGGGGAATGGGAAAAAAAAAAGAACTAAGATATATCATGCAAAGGTACAAATTTCTGATGTTGAATGTCATCATATTGTATACCTAAAATGTACCAATAAAAGTTAATGAATTAAAAAAAGTATCTTCTATTGATTTCTTGCTAATTTTTGAGGGATCATAAATACTTTATTTTCTAAGATGCTTTAGCCATTGTCTCAAGGTTTGTGTACACATATAATATTGATCCATACATACTAAATTAGCTTAAGATATACATTTAAAAAACTTCTTTATATCTCATAATGTCTTCGTTTCTTAGTCCTTAATAATTCTTATTAAGAAATATATTTTTAAAGGTAAATTCATCCATTCTGTATTTATACTTCCTTTTATTTCTATTAATCCCCAATTTTACTGCTAGGTAAATAATCCAATATGTATTCCAACAATAACATCATGGTCTTAGTACTTTCAGCAAACACATGGTAATCACTATTATTAAATTAAATCTAAGAACAAAACCAAGGAAATTATAAGACACTACGTTTTAGTAATGTCTGAGGATTCTTTATTAAATATCAAGTTAATGTTCTTTGTTGACAGAAATGACGATGGTGGTAAAAGTTTTGGTAGTTGTTCTAATAATACTAATTTAATAATGTAATAGAAGAGCAAAGCAAAGAAAGAGACACAATTAGAAGAATTAAGAAAAGAAAGAGGAAGAGGGGGATAATAGAAAAGAAGAGTGAGAAGAGAAAGAAAAAGATGGAGTAGTGAAAATACGATGAGCTATCAGTGCCTTGTTTAATAGCAATTATTAGCCATTTAAAAGCACTTATTTGATATCTTTCACCATTTATTGTTAAATGTGAACACACATTGATTCATTCAATTCAAATTCAAAAAACTTCCTATGCTGTATCAGTTAATTAAATTTAATATGTTTAATTTAATTGAATATTTTAAGTCGTTAATTCTTGTCTTGTTGCCTTTATTACATTTTTATGAGTGAATTTGACTTGCACTTCTAGGTCATCTATTTCAATGCACCTCGTTTAACAAAGGAAAATATCAGAGATTAATAAGTTCACTGTTTTAGTGGGACACTGTTAGTGCTCTGCTAGACCTCTCAGGATTTCCCTATTATTTCTGCATTCTATTTGGTTGTTCAGGGGCTTTATCTAATATTTTTCTTAAGAAGGTTGCCCTCTACTACAGTATCAGGAAGTTCAATATTCTGTGGAGTGAAATTACACTGGAAACTGTTCCTTTGTGTTATCCTCAAGGATATGCACAGGGGAAATTTATACTCCAGAATATCCCTGCTGAAACCTTCCTCATTTCTACATGCAGCAATTCTTGCTTTTCCAACTGTTCCTTTCCTCATACCCTTACTGTTATCTTGAGAGGATTTACTTAGAAAATTGCCTGCAGGAGAAAATTTGCCCCAGGTGCATGGATAAGAACACTGAATTGAAATAATTATAAAGAGATTAATGAATTGATCAATTGATATTTGGATTTTTTTATAGATAATAAAAAATTTAAAAATCATATTGCTAAGAATAGCAAGTATTTGAAAAAAGTACACATAGAAGCTTAATCTTTTTAAATAAATTTTCTCTTTTGAAGCTATGTTTGTGTTTGTATTGTGGAAGTGTGTGTGTGTGTGTGTGTGTAATAAATGGCTTAAAGGTACAGAAGGGGTTGTGACTTTTTATTATCACTGTAAAATATAAACACTAAAATTACAGAAACATCAATTAGAAATTAGACATAATGAAAGAGTTGGTAGAAATTATATCTACTGTATGACATTGACAAAATTTAATAATTATTTTAAAAGGTATAAGAAGCAGTTTTAGGGTTATGTGATTTGTATGCATATGTGTAAAAATAAGTTATTAAACCAAAATCTGTGTTCACATCTTCCAATGTGCCAAAAGATACACAGAGATTTTAATTATACTTATTTTGAAAGAAAAAAATCAATGTGAATTTACTTGTATATAGATATAAACATTTAAAATATCTTCCTTCTCACTTTTTAATAGTAAAGTGTTTGTAAAAACTTTTTAACAAAGTCACATTCAAAAAAATTTATTGATGCTCATTTTGGATCCAATATATGAAAACAATTACTTGAACATACAAAGTTCTATAACCTCTACTAGGAAACTTGTAGATATATGAGTCACATTATTTTTTTAGCCAAAAACAGGATCCTATTTCTTTATGGAATGTTAAGAAGAAATTGAGCACACAAAATTATTCACCCTGTATAACAAAGAAAGTCCAGTGTTAAAATAAGGAAGTGTGGAGTAAAATTTAGCTTCAAACACATCTGGATCTAGAACTCAATGTATATTATTGTGATTGTTCCTACATAGCACGTAATTACCTTTGCTTCCTCTACTTCCCTTGCCATGATTTTGACCTAATGCTCAAGTGGCCTGTTCCTAGTTAGCAGTAAAAATGATGACAGGCAGCACCAAATATAAGTTATCATGTAAAACACTCTATGAAATGTATGTGCCTCTTTATACATACTTATCATAAAATATATTTATTTTATTAGCTCAGAAGATCATACAATAGATATAATCACAATGTCCAGGGGATTATAACTCTGATGGACCAGCCTGAGCATAGACTTAACCTAGACTGAAGGCAAACATTAACAGTTGGAGAAGGTCTAGGACTAGGAGATGAATGGATATAACAGACAAAAAGCAAAAGGTTGTCACCAAAAAGCAAAATCCTAGGTTGTCACCAGTCTAAAATCTCATCTTTAAATTACCAAATCGAATGTTCTCACATATCCAACAACTGATTAGAAGCCAAGAAGTAATCACAAAGTCAAAACCTAAAGAATGGAGTAACATGGTCAATGAATATTGACTGCATCTAGCCTGATATGTTCAGTCTTAGTGAGAAAATGTGCAATTGAGTGAATTTGACAAGACAGAGGCAGTTTCTTTTAAACTACAAAATGACACTTCTTTTATTCAATTTTTCTTTCTTTTTTTTTGGCAGGGTTTCAAAGTTAAAGGGTTTATTGCAAAGTAGGATATGGCTAAGAGATAAGCTGGGATGCCACCAGTTTGTGAGCGATGAACAGCTCTTCTGTTTTCTTTTACTTTATCATATTTCCTGTTTGTGTTAGGATGTTCTATGTCAGACTCCTGCATATTTATGATCTACCCTTGACCTACTTTTAATTTTGAAGTCCGTATGTCCAGCTGGGTGGAAACTCCCTAGTTCTACCTCCTGGTTTGTTTGTGATGCCCTGTCCACTTAGGGTCCTTTTCAGGCCCTTTCACACTTTAGCCTGGTTTCAGTTGAAAAAGAAAAAAAAAGTCAGTGCACTTCAACCATTCTCATGCCCCTGCAGAAAAAATTGTCTGTACTGGGTCAGCAGGTCCGGAGATTGCCTCCCCCTGCCTAGGTCTGACTATCTTCCTATCCCCCTTCCAAGGAATAATAGCTCCTGATTCTTCAACATATTGGATGCCAGGTTCATTCCAACTACAGCACTTGCTGAGAGGGGGCATCATGAAACAGGAGCTAAACTTCCTGTTCTCTGATGTGGGGGGTAGGTCCAAGGGTCCCCAGAAATGGTCTGCATTGGGGAGGAACCTGAACTTGTCTTCATTTAGGATCATCATCTGGAAATTGATGCTCTGGAGTCCGGAAGAAACAAAGCAGACAAGTAGGTTAATAATGCAGGGCCCAAAAAGTAGGGCTAGAATAATGATCACCAAAGGCTTCACTAGCAAGAGTAGCCAGTAAGAACATTTCCAGATACTGGTCCAATTTATTCATAAATCCAAGATCTCCTGGAGGATTTGGGAGGCATGATCAGCTAGATTTTGTGCTGCATCCCTTGCTATTGTAGACTGGTTGTCACGAGAACAGCATTCCTCTTCCAGGATACACACACACTCCATCCTTAATAGTTTTCCTTTTATGTCTATGTACAACAAGGTTGATTGTACCTTACCTATGCAAATGTATGCTATTTAAAACAGATGGTGAGCTATTTAGTTAGGTTAATTCAATATTTTATTTAGTAATCCATTGATATCTACAACTAATTATTAACATTTGCTAGGTGTCAAGACCTATTCTTAAGGTAGGGTATGCAAAAATTGTTCACTCATTTTCCATTCTTAATTATGTCAGTGTTCAAGTAAGAATAGAAACATATAGAAAATCTGAGCAAGTGCTATATTTGTTATTTCACCTTCATTTTTTATGTATTTCACACAATATCCGGCACATAGAAATTGTTTCCATTTTGAGCATTTATTTATTTAAATACATAATGAGTAGTTAATATCAAACATATGTTCTACATAAAAGTCATTCTTATGGTTTATATCTAAAGCATCTCCCAAGTCTCATGTTCAGAGGTAATGACTTCAGAAGGTACAGGTTCCTGGTGGCATGACCTGGAAGGGTGCATTCCTTTTCCTGGCACCTCCTTCTCTCCCTCTTGCTTCCTCCCTCTTGCTTCCTCCCTCTTGCTTCTCTCCCTCTTGCTTTCATGATGGGAGTAGTTTTCTTCTGCGAGGCCCTTCTACTAGGCAGGTTCTGTACTGGAAACTGTTGACCATGGACTGAACCTACACAAAATGTGAGTCAAAATCAACTGCTCTTGCTTTAAAATGCAGTATTTGATATTTTGTCCTGATATAAGGAAAGCTGACTAATATTTTCATTAAAAGTTACATACGTAAAATATTTAAAATATGTTTCAATCAATTCATATTCTTCCTCAAATTAATAGGTTAGATTTAACATTCATTTATATAATTCAAATAAATATTTGATTAACTATAGATTATCTTTTCTCCTTGTATTTAAGGAGGACATTTATGGAAATATTTGACCAAATTTTGTGTCTTTTAAGCACATGTACTAATTTAAAATGATAAAATTGCTTTCCAATAAAACATTATAAAATCACATCCAGATTACAAATAATTTTATTCTTCTATAAAAATTATTGTAGCATATACTTTTAGACAACATCAAAAAAATCCTTTTAACTACAGAGAATGCAATAGTATTTGGAATTTCACCTTCTTACATTCAAATTTCTCTCATAAAATTTTCATAAATTCAAAACTAAGTGATTTAAAGTAGACAGATAATTTTGGGTTCAAGAAGAAGTAGTTGGAAATTTCCTACTTGGCTTTGATATAATTGATAGATAGTAATTCATTCAATATATTAAAAGCAAAGTATTATGTCAAATACTTTTCCTTTAATTCACTATATGAAGAAGAGATCTCAGGTTCAGTGAAAATGAGCAGATTAGTACAGTTATTTGGAAATGATATATAAATATTAGCTTGCATTGAAAAAAATTTAGATAAAATTTGGAAGGCTAAAAATAAGAAAATACTCCAACTAATTTTAGATGTGAGAAATAATCCTATTTGCATATAGCAAAACACCATACAACCTGTTTTTAAAAATGTATTTGTTAGAGGAGAAGAGCTTGTTCATAAATGTAATTCCAGCACTCTGGTCAGATGAGGCAGGAGGATTTCAAGTCTGAGACTAATTTGAGCAATTTAGTGAGATCCTGTCTCAATAGTTTTTGTTGTTGTTGTTTGTTTGTTTATTTTAACAGATGTGATTATGTAGCTCAGGCATAGGTTCATTTCTCAGAAGTAAGAAAAATTGCATTTGTTAGCTTGAGCTGTTACAATGAAAATACCATAACCTTTAAAAAATAAATGCATTTCTCACAGTTACGAAGGCTGGAAGGTTCAACATGAAGATCTGATATTAGGGCAGGAGATTAGGTCATGGCCGGCCATTTTGTCCAAGTGGGTGTGACCTGTCAGTTATGGAGATCCAGGACACATGCATTCAAGCCTTGCACCTGGGACCAATCAGAGAATGCTACCTTCAGTTTTTCTCACAAGAACTCCAGTAGGCTTTTGAACGGAAGGCCTAGATCTGACATCAGCTGGAGGAGTGAGGTATGCAAAAGATGGCAGTCATTAAGCTGATAGTCTTTGTAATCTCTTTTAGTAGCCCATTCTCCACTCTGCTGAGTATACTTATTTTCCTACTTTTAATACATTTAATAAATATAAAACCTTGATTCTTTTTTCCTTGTCTTGATCAACTATTTTGTTAAGAACAGCCAGAACCTAGAATGAATTTCTAGGAGTTCCCAGCACCCAAGAACCCAGTAACAATAGAATTTGGGGGTTTTTTGAGGTCTATACTCCTGGTTACAGACAGCCTTTATCCTTGTATGGCGTTTCCTCTGAGTGAGGAAAAATAGAGCAAGGTTTTTGATATTTCTTATGAAAAATATCAGGGCCCCACATTTCTGTCCTTAACTTAATCTTTTTTATTTCTTTAATGCCGCATTTTCAAGTGCAGATTCACCAGGAACCTAGATGTCAAAATATGCATTTTGGGGGGGAATCATTTGCACAATCACATTTTTTTTTTTCTGACACAGGTTCTATGTAGCTCATCCTCAAACTCCAAGTGAGCCTCTGTCTAGGCCATCCAAGGACTGGAACTACAGGTCTGCATCACTATGCCCAGCTAGGATATTCTATTTAATTATATGTTTGCTCTAATTTTTGTCCTAAATTCTTCTTAATGTGCTTACTAGATCTCAAATAATAACAGGAAATCAAATTTTATCATTTGCAAAAATAAATTTTAAAATGCAGTTTATGTTGCTTTTAAACCAACATTGATGTAAAATACTTTTAATTTCTTCTGTATAATAGTATTTAAATCTGATAATTCTTTGTTGTTCTTTAAGATTTACTTACCAGGCATAGTAGTGTATGCCTGTAATCCTAACACTTGGGAGGGTGAAGCAGGAGGATCACCATGAGTTCATAGCCAGACTGAAATAAGTGCTTCCAAGGCTAGTTTAAAGTATGTAGCAAGATGTTGTCTCAAAAAACCAAAAACCAAAACCAAAAACAAAAGCCCACAAACAAACTAAACAACAACAAAAATACTTTTTTAAAAAATACAAGAGAAATCCTATGAAAATATTGAATCTAGAGAGAATATTTTCCATAATAATTTTTTTTAATTTCTTCTTGTATTATTAAAGGATTATTTTTGTATGTTGCCCTAAATACTTATGCTAAGAATCAACACATAAAATTTTTAGTTCTAGATTACCTGTAAAGTTTTATATCTTAGAAAAGTCATTTTATAATAAGCAGCTGAGTTAGGTAGAAATTAATAGGCAGTCAAATACATACATGCCCTCAAGGAAGTCAGTGCAAAAGATGAGAACACATCAAAACTGTAGTTGGAGGCTAGAAGGCAACCCCTCAAGAGTAAAGTCACAATGGCCAGACTTGCATACTTCCGTAAGACATGAATGGAAACTTGAAATTATACTGCAATTGGTATCACTGAGTCCATTAAGTCCAGATATACTTCAGATACCTACAAGGGTGACCAGAACACTCAGGCCCATCCCTTCCCCAAAGTGTTCCTGTTTTAGAAATCATAGAGAAGACAAGGTTCATAATGTCAGGCATATGCCCTTGTTTTGTGTCCCACTTCCCTATCTGATTAGTATTAGCTAAGCAACAATACTTGCAGTCTTATTGGTTGATTATAGTTTGATCACACTATACCAACATTTGTAAATTTGCTATATAAATTATTCCTGAAAAAGGGTTGGTGGCTACCCACTTTTGGAACCTCTCCTATGTCTCATCTCTAAATATTTTCTACTCTTAACGTCCATTGTCCCTTGGAATTTATTCTTTGATTTCATGGAACATAAACTCAGTAAACATTGACATAGGAGTTCAGGGCATAGCAAGGTAGGCTGGGGAAGTATGTGTGACCTGCTAATTATAAGATTCCATAACACGTGGGCAGAATAGTTCCCAAAGCCATGCATACGAACTTCTCACAAGAACTCAAGCAGATTTTCAATAGAATGGCATAGACCTGACATCAGCCTGAGGCATGGGATCCTGGCACCACCTCTCAGGACCCATATGTTGAAGTTCTCATAAGTTTCCTTGAGATTCGGGCAGTATAAAGTGGCACAGATGCCAAGAAGAGTTTTCTGTCATTGGTTTTCCTCATGATAGCTCACTCTCCTTTTTCTAGGGTGTTTTTTTTTTATAGTTCCAACTTTCTTTTTTTAATTCATTAAATTTATTGGTACATTTTAGGTATACAATATTATAACATTCATCATTGGGAATTTGTACCTTTACATGACATGTCTTGGTTCTTATATTTTCCCCATTTCCCTGCCATCTCCTCAATCCCTGTTTATCTTCCTTTTTATTTCTCTTTTATTAGGCCCAAACACACTCTGCAGAGCCAGTTTCTCTCCCACCTTTTGGTTTTACTTTTTCAAATAAACCTTGCACTGCTTTTTCCTTGTTATGTTCAGTTCTTTGAGATGAAAAGAACCTGGAATCTAACTATGGAAGGAGCAATGAACAATCCAGAACCTGGTAATATTTAATTGGTAAGCCACTTTTAGAAGGAGCTACCTGATAGTATTTTGGCACAGCCAAGAGATTTTGATAACATTTTGGCAATCCAGACAGGAGTAAAGCTCAGGCACCAGAGACTAAGGTAAGGCTCACATTGGACACAATTTTTGTTTCTCTCTACAAGGATTTTTTTTTTCTTTTCTGCTCCTTTTCCTCACTCTCTTTTCTAATCCAGGAATCATGGCACTCTTCTGAAGGTGCCAGGGAGGGGGTTCCTGTCCTGGCCATGAGGATGGGGGAAAGGAACATAGTCTTTTCTTTAGCTTTATAGCTACATTTGCTCACTCCTTGGCTCCTTGTTTTCCTCAAATTTGGTACTTTTCTAATTTTTTTTTTTTTGTACCAGGGATCAAACTTGGGACCTTGTGCTTGTGAGGCAGGCAGTAGAACCACTGAGCTAAATCCCTGGCTGGTACACTTTTTTTAAAGTCAACTTGGTTTTCACTTACCCCAGTTTTATAAATGGTTTTTCTTCTTTGTGTTTTGGTGTGATTCTGGGATTAAGGGTGGCCCACCCTGGGTATGGGTGGATAAATAAGCTAAGAGTCTGCATGGAATCATACAGATACATATGAGCTTATGTCAACTGCCACCATCCTGTTTTCTTTTTTAGTAACTGGGTTTAGGAGCTAAGCCTCTGATTTTGAAGAACAAAAGGGAGTAACCTATTTTCTTTCTGACTTCTTTTAACTGGCATTGTGGCTCTTCCCCACATGGAAGAGAAAAATTTCTCTACTTTAAAAGAAAATGCCTGATGCTTTTCCTGGGAGAAGGCAACAGCCAGAAGGGCCTACCAAGCAGGCTTTAGGTGACTCCTTTCCTCCTTGTCTTAAATTACATGTGGAACTGTGGCTTTCTTCCTTGTGTTTAAGTGCAGATAATTTAAAACCCTATGCCTGATGACCTGAGCAGAACAAATTAACAGTGTTTAAAATTTAATTAAAAGTCTGAGTATACATCAGTATATTAAAAGTCTGAATAGCCATCCCTGTTCTTAGAGTTTTTACTATCAGAGTAAATGTAAGAGACAATTTTCCCAACTGGCTTCATTCTTGTTAAGTAGAGTCATCAAAAGACTCAAAATACCAGCTGAGTCATCCAAGGACTCAGAATATAAGTAAAATCATCAAGGGACTCAGAATGCAAGTTGAACCATCAAAGGATCCAACTTCATGGCCAAGGGAACTTTGCTTTGAGAAGCTCTGCCTTTATTTCATGGGATTTAAAGGACTATGTAAGGCCAACAAGTCACTTTAAATGTGTTAATGGGTCCAAATATGAAGACAAAAGACCTCAGAGGATTTTCTTCTGTTCTAGCATCACTTGGACTGAGATGGCTTTATTAATTATTTCTGATAACTTCTTATGTAATTGCATTATGTGGCACCTTTCTGGGTCTGGTTTCTCTCTCCCTCTTTGTCGTTTTAATTATTCTAACTGTAAAGTCTAACTATAGAGTCAGACAGTACTTTTAGTAAGATTCCCTGTTAATTTTTTATAAAGCCTAACTTTCCACCTTTCTCTACATTTTCCCCATTCTAAGACATTCGTAAAAGTGCTGCTGAGGAAATGGGTGATGACCAATCTGGCTTTTTTGAGCTGACTGGAATCATAGCTGGGGTGGCAGTGGGTAGAAATCTTCAGCAGGGGAGTTGTTCTAATGGGTCTCAGTAAAAGAAGAAAGTCTCTGTATGAGGGTCCATTTGAAGCATCATCTGAAGTTTTATGACACTTATTCTTGCTATAATAAAACAAGAGAGAAAGTGAAGAATGGATGGCACAAGTAATCACAAGAAAGTGGATACGTCATTTTTTGACCTCCTGCACTCCACTTTTGAGTGTGTACTATATCTACCTCTATTAAATCCTTTTCATAACTCTTTTACTGATACATCTTGAAAATTCTTTTTTCCATGATGGGAATCAGTGGACCTGAATACTTATTTTAAAGGGGTGGGTTAAATTCATTATTTCAGCCTTGGGTACCCTCAGACCTTGCCCATGACATCTTTCTTGGTGAGTTAACACAGCATATATATATATA
>NW_004624789.1:8566167-8581454 GCF_000247695.1 Heterocephalus glaber | reverse complement strand
GGGCGGGGGGGGCTATGGTGAAGAGGCATGATAGTGAACTCTTAATGATGAGTGTCTCTTTTCATATTTCCCACGCTGGCCTCAGGTCTAGGTCATCCTATCAAAAAACTACTCAAGTTTTCATGAAAAGTCCATATGCAGGGTACTGAAAGTTGTTCTTCTCAAGAGTCCCAGGATCTGGTCAAGCATCCAAATTCAGCCACGCCCTAATTTCCTATTTTAGAACTATAGTAAAGTAAAAGATGGAAATGATTATTTCAGAAATTTCCTTGATGTATTTTTTACTTCTAGCACAATGTGATCATTATAGATAATATAATTTGGAAAGTATAAAAGTGATAAAAATTCATGAATATGATAGTGTAATGAAGAGTTTATTTAGCTTATGAATGAGCTTAATAGTGAAAGGATCTGGAATACAGTTAGGTGATCAGCCATACTGATAAGAATTAAAATTAGAATACACAGTAAACTAGGATTTCTGACCAAGAATGAACTTTTTCAGGCAAATGCAGCACATTCCAAACTAAAGGGAGTTTCAGCACCTCCCTACCACTGTATTTCCCCAAAAATAAGGGTAGGTCTTATATTAATTTCTGCTAAAAAAAAAAAAAAAAAAAGCACAATAGAGTTTATTTTCAGAGGATATCTTATTTTTTCAGATACAACAAACTACATTTACTTATGTAGAAAAATCTACATTTATTCAGATATAGTCATGTCATCTTCTTTTGAAATATCATAACTTTCCAAACTATGAATTCTGCCCTGAATTTCTTGTGACACCATTTCCAGTAGAATCATTAGGCCAAATCTCTCATGTCAAGCAATGAAATTTCTTAAATGAGCACTTCTTGTCCATGTAGCCTGCTCATAGTACATTGATAACACAACTGTCAGCGATTTTATGCCAGAAATTCTTTACCCAAGTCATGACCTCTTGTAGGCCAGTTTCACAAAGTTTCTATTAAATCAAGTGTTCATTAAAGAATTAAGGAAAGAAGTGGCATCAAAAATGATGACAATTAAGAAAAATGGGTCACACAAAAGGGACAAAAAATTGCAGGCACCAAAATTTGGAAAACATTTTTTCAATTCACATGCATGCATTATGTTCATTATAACACATGGCATATAAATTACAAAAGATTCATATTAAACACAATCATGTCTGTTCATTGTCAAGTATGCAAGTTATTCTTGCATTATGTCTGTATGCAGGTCATTCTGTAAAACTTCTTGAGCTCATCTGATTAAAATGTTCACCTCTTATCCAAAGGCACTTGCTTGGGTATTTACATGTACTCAGTTATAATTTATATTGTCATTTATTTTAAGTATTATTTATCAATAATTTTATTAACATTTAATTATAAATTAATATTTTTATTTTATAAGTCAATATGTCTGTCGTGTGTTGCAACAAATATACTAAATACATCCATCTGGCAGATGATCTTATAAGCCTATTTTCAGGATAAAGCTTGTATCACTATTATAGGCAGCTAAGATAGAAATTAATAATAGTCAGAGAGGGCCTGGGTCCCAAGAAAGTCAGCAAAAAAAAGATAAAGACATCAGAATTGTGGCTGGGGTGCATGTGAAGAAGGCCAGGCCTCAAGATAAAGATGCAATGGCCAGGCATACATGCTTCTCTAAGGTATAAGCAATAACTTGTAATTATAATGTAATTAGTACCAATTAGGTCCAATGAAGTCCAGATAGGCATCAGTCACCCAGATGGGTTATCAGAGCATCTGGACCCATCCATTACAAATATGCCTTTGTTTTTTCCATGTACCCTTGCTACATCACCCACTTCTCTATTGGGTCAATATTAGCTAAGAGGCTATACTTGTAATCCTATAGGTTGATAGTTTGACCCACATTGTGCCCACATTGTGACTTTGCTATTCAAATTACACCTGACAAAGGGCACCAGTGGGAATCCAATTCCAGGACCTCTCCTGTCTCTCAGGAACTATCTATCTCTTAATAAACCTTTCCTACTCTTAACCTCCTTTGTCTTTTGGAATTCATTTTCGGACTTCAGAGAACACAAGATTGCCACATCTGTTCTATTTCTCTTATATCATGTTAAGACATGTTAAGGCTTATTTTCCACTTAGGTCTTATTTTCAGGGAAATACAATTAGCTCCTGAGTTTGGGAGAATTTAAAATGCAAAAAAGCCAAGTTTTCTTTAAAATCCCAATTTTGTTTCAACTCTCAGTGTTGAGAACTGTCAAAGATAGCCTGAGTTCCAATTGGTTGTTTTAAATTCAAAAGCCACTTGTGATAGGTGGCCACAAAAATTTGATCAATACTCATGCTGCAATTATTCATAAAAAATTCTGGATTTAAGATTTGTGTGGAAATTTCACTTTTTAGTTTCTATTCCTGAAGAAACCAAGAGACATTTTCCTTTCTCCTCTTTGTCTTTTTCCTTTTCTTCCTCTTTTTCTTCCTCCTCCTCTTCTTCTTTTTCTTCTACTCTTTTTTCATCTTCTTCCTCCTCTTCTTCCCTCTCTCTTTCTTCTTCTTCTCCTTCTTTCCAATAAAAACCCTCCTTAAGGTTGTGAGATTGTCAGCTTGGTTTATACAGAATTAACTGTTTCAAGAGTAGAATAGCTCATTGACAGTATTGTACTGAGAAATCAAGTGTCATTATTTTCATTGTGTTAATCATGAATAACGAATATTCTTTATAACTAGATACTCTATACCATTGTTTTTGTAATTTATTTGTAAATACACATTTAATGGACAAAGTGATAAAATAGCATTAGAAAAAAAGTTCTAGAGTGCACCACAACAACAAGGGAAATAGTTCTAAATTTATGAGTTGCTGAAAATATGTAATATAATATTTTGGGGGAGGCTATTGTTCTTTTAAATTTTTCCTTCAGTTTTCTTGCCACAAATATAATGTTAACACTCTATGTTAATGTTGAAATTTTCATTTTCCTCTTTTTATTTTTTCCCTTAACAGGATATAAACTTTTTCTGTTACTGAGATAAGTTGCCATATGTTATACAGAGTTAATCATTCAATTCACTCTTCCTTATTTGCTCAAGCATGTGTAAAGAACACTGAAAGAACTTTACTACATAAGTTAGATTTAGTACTGACCAGAGGGAAGCTTCACCAATTAAAGAATCATTTAGGGGCATTAAAAAACAAGTTAAGTGCCAAATTTATTCTTAAGAAGGCCTCAGCAACATAGTTGTCAGACAATGAATCCTTTAGAAAGTAGCATGGGTGAAATATTTTTATTTAAGATGAAGAAGAGAAAAAAACCCTTTCAATCTGTTTATAATATTTCCTGAAAGATTAATACTTTTAGTTATGTTTTAATATGTTAAATTATGTGAAAATATACAGGAATGTGGAAAATTTGAAGTCTCTACCTACCACACATAAAAATCTACTATTTTCCTAAATCCTCATCAGAAGTAAGAAAAATAGAAAATAAGAAAGACAAGACAACCCCTCCCCAGTGCTTAACAATGATGATAAATGAAATAACATGGATATTGTGAAACATATCTACTAGGAGTCAGACAATTCATGTTCTCACCTGGCTCAGTAATAATATAAACTTAACCATGTGTCTTAAAAATAAGCTGAACTAGAAAAGTCTCAATTGTGTTTCATAACACTGAAACCTGGTGATTTCACTTTTTAATTAACTATAACCACAACATATAGAGTGTCTCTGACTTGTTTCACAGTAAGCTGAGAATTCTGGACAAAGATTTTACACAGTCATTAAATGACCCATGAATTAAATTCACTTTTTCTCCATGTTTGTTGTGTAATTTGAACATTGTATATGTCTTTATTAGAATTATTTTGATGTAGCCATTTGTTTCCAAGTTCTTTGAAGGTAAAGAGATAATCAGCTTGCAATTTCCTATGTCTAGCATAGGGCCTTGCTCACTGATATGCTCAATCAAAATATATTGAATTAATAGTTACAAGATTTATAATAATTGACTTGTAAGCAGCCGCTACAATTATTCTCAAATGATAAAAGTTCTTGATGTCATCCAAAATTAACAATAGAGTTATGAGTTGGGCATGGTGGCTCACACTTGTGATCCCAGCAATTGGGAGGCTGAGGCAGGAGGATTGTCATGAGCTGAAAGCCAGCCTGGGCAACAGCACAACTGTCTCAAAAGTAAATATTTAAAAAATAGATTTATAGTACTTCCTATATGAGGTACCATGCAGAGTTCCTGTTTCGATTCACTGATGTCCTTTATTTTCTTTATTGAAAGAATAATTCAGTATTTATTATTCCTTTACTTATAGAAAAGTGTTGAAAGATAGAAATCCAGATAGTTATTGAGCTAAAGAGAAGTCTACAATAACCATGCTGAAATGGAGATCTCGGATATGATTACAATTCTTGGAGGATAGTAAAAGGGCCTTGGATATTGGGCAATGGTTGAGTGTGAAAGTGAGTTATTTGCAGGCATTTGTCTACCTAGCTTATTTTGTCCTTGCATTTGTCCTACTCAATGTGACACATCAAAATAATATTGTTACAGTTTGAACATATCATAAAGTTTTCAATTTTTTGTTATTGTAGGACTGATTTCTAGCTCATACGTTAGCTTAAATTAGCCCAAGACCAGTCCCCTCCCATAAAAAATTAGCAAAATGTTCTTTAGCAATTATGGTCTTTTATTGAATGCACAAAATATAGTTTTTACATTTTTAACTGCAGTAGTCTTACTAAGATTTTGTTAAAGTTGTCACACAGAAGCTTTCAAATTTTAAATGAAATTTCAAAAAATATGAATAACCTCATATTGAACAGAAATAACTGCCTATTCCAGTGAACATTCAAATATACTCTCAACTTTAAATTGTTAAAGAAAAATTTCTGTCTCTTCTGAAACACAGAATGGAGATCATCCCACATGTTGTAAGATAAAATTGGGCACAAGTAGTATGAACAGAAGTGACTCTGCCACTATATGGATATTTTAAATGATACTGTGGATTTTTAGAAAATCGTAATATACATCCCCAAAGGAACTTCTCTTTGGCATTATATTCTGGAATATAAGGCCTTATACTCTGGAGTAGAATAGCTTACATGCAGAAACTGACACACAAAACAAGATAGAAATGATAGTAGCCACAAGTCACAAGATTTTGGGTTGTTGATTACTATTGAGATGGCAACCATGATTCCTTACATCACAACAAGAGGATCCTATCTCATTTGTATCACTGCTTCTCCCAATCTGGTCTAGAGACGTCAAGTTATTTTATTCTTCAAGATTTTTCTTTTTCTATCCATAGAAAACTAAACAAAGAAAGTTCAAAATCCAGATATATTAACTACAAATAAACAAAATGACTGAAGAAATAGACAAACTTTAAAATAATACAGTGGCTAGTGTTATTGGGATTGCATAATGAATTCAGTCTTCCCTACTAAATTATAAAATTTACCTTTTTCTTTTACACATGGTATTTCCCTTATTTTTTCCAATATTTCCTCATTTCCTTTTTCTTTAATTATCTTTATTTTTTTCATTGCTTATATAGGAAGAAATTGTTTGATTTTCATATATTTAAGATTTTTCTAAACATAAAATTTTTATTTTCTAATTTTATTTCTCATTAGAAAGAGAGTATTTCAAAGTTTTGAAATTTGTTTCATGGCCCCAGGAAATTATGCTTTTGTAAAAAAAATCAATGTGCACACTTGAAAAATGTATATTCTATACTTGTTGGGTGAAGTGTTCTATAAATATATGTTAGAGTAAGGTGCTTAATAATGTTGCTCATTACCTTTGCCACCTTTATTCCTCTTCTGTGCTCTTCTGAGAAAACAATTCTAAACTTTTTAGCTTTGATTATGAATTTGCCTATTTCTTCTGTAATTTTATTAATTTGTAGTTAATGTATCTGGAACATTAGGAGGTACATATACATTTACTTAATATTTCTGGCATTAAAATTTGACCTTTTATCAATATAAAATATTCCATTTATCTCCATTAATACTCTGTGTCTTGACTTTGAGTACACATGGTTTTTTTTGGTACTGGGGATCGAACTCATGTCCTTCCACTTGCATAGCAGGTGGTGAAGCCATTGAGCTAAATCCCTGGCCTGACTTTGATTTAAATATTAATTTACCTGATTCAATCTACTAGTATTATTGTTTGCCCAGTATATCTTTTTCCATCACTATATTTTTAACCTATATTATAATTATACTTTATTACTAAAACATTGATGACTGAATGAATTCTAGCTTTTCTTGTTATTATAATTTGTAGTCATTAAACTAATGTAGAGTATTCATAATGCTTAATAATTTTTAACAATATGCTAGAGAGAAACTTTGCGAACTTAGAAACAATTCAAGGCTTTGAAAATAATAGATTCATAACTGTTTTGACATTTATGCAGCAGTCATGTTGGTAATGTGATGGTTCAATTGTAGAAATTTTGACTACAGATTTAAATAATTTTATTTTTCCTTTTGACATATATTATCTACTTGAAAATGACAAAATATTATTTATGTATATGTGTATAATATACATACATTAGATACAGACACAGATAATAGATTATATGTGTATAATATACATAGATACAGATATTGATAATACAGATAATAGATTATGTATTTTAGTAAAATTAAGTAGTCAATTAATATTACATTATCTTGGATTTTATATTTTCCTGAAGTGCCAGTTTTTCTTCTAATATTGAAGTCAATCATAAAAATATTTTTTCTAAGTAATATTCTACTTCAAAAAATATGTTATTTTTTTTCTTCTACTTTCTTGAGGAAAATCTTGATAGATGAATACTGGTGAATTAAATCATTCTGTTTTGGAGCTATTTAATTATTGTAGTATAGGGTTTAGAATAATAAACATGTCTTTAGAATATTTTCCCATTAAATTTACTGGTACATTTTAGGTATACATTATGAACACAGTCATCATTGGGAATTTGTAACTCTACATGATATATCTTGTTTTTTCCCCATTTCCCTTCCCTCCTTTCCACCCCTCCAAACTTCCTATTTACAAAACACTTTGAATCCATTTTTTTCTTTTTTATCATGTGGTATTTTATAGTTTTAATAGTTTTCATACTCCCTCAGCTGATTTTGTATTTAACTGAGATTACTTTCTGGATAACAAGAAATATGAATTCAAAGGGTTTACTTCTTTAGGTGTTTTAAGTAAAATTTCTGTCATGTACTACTTGCATAATTGTAGTTAGAGACTGTTTTTCAAAATATGCAACAATATAGTACTTGTAATGCTAGTGAATGTATTCTCTACTGTGAAGGCAAATTTATGTAAGCTTTGTATTTAATATCTCTGAATATAAGATGGAATGAAAAATTTTTGAATAACCATACTTCACACATTTTCAAAGGTATACTCCATTTATTTGTTTATTATTTTAGTTTTTATCAGCTAAAATTGTCATTACTATCTTTATACAAGTTAATAAAACACCTCTATAAATATATTTAGGTGGGATATTTTTGAGATATCAGTGCTATAGAAATATAATTGTTTATGTTTTTTCTTAAAATATTGCTAATCACTCCTTCTTTAACCAATACTCTAAAGAATGCAGTAAGTTCAATTATTTTTTACTCTTCTATTTAACAGACATACAATTAGTATTTCAAAATACCATGGAATTTTCCTTTTTCTGTATCCATCTTGTGGTAACTAATTATTAATGGTAACTAATTATTAGGAATGGCTCTAGACCAGGAGATTTTGAGAAAACCCAAGATATAAGGATCAGCTTGATCTGCTGCTCATTTAGACTGTCCCCTGATATTTGGAATTTAAATATATTTCAACAAACAATAAAATTATCTCTTTTCTTAGAATTTGGAATTTTATTCCAAAACTTCCAAAATTACAAATAGTACCTAAAATTAAATTGCTTTTATCATTATTATGATTCTTAATGCTATGAATGTCACCATTTTCCTATATCTGACTTCACTAATATTTTGTTGACAGTATCAAAATATTGAATCACTTATAAATCACATTCATTTTCTGACCCATAAAAGATCAATTTACCTCTCATCATAACGTCAATATGAATTAAATTACAATTTTAAAAATGCTGAGGTCAGAGCCCATATTTTCTAGTCAATCTAGCTTTATTTGCTAGGGGATAAAAATGCTCTTCCTATCCTAGATAATGGCAGCTAGCTTTCTGTGGATAAAATGTTAACTAAATCTCATAAACAAGGCCATTGAAATGATTGGATCATGAAACACATGACTACTACTAAATAATGAAGTAAAAAAGCTTTTTTCTGAACTTGAATTAAAGAGTAGAAGACAGTGTTAGAAAAAAAAAATCCTTGAATTACTAGAATGTGGAAAGGTGTACGTTGAAGAGAAATGGAGGAGAAATCATGACAGTGAAAAATTTGTTGATAAAGAACCTGAAACCTTTCTATGATTAATGAGGAAGATAATAAAGACCTTGCTAGATTTAAACATAGACAAAACCATGAATTAGCCTACAGAACCCAAAAGTAATATCAATAACCAATCTACAAAAGGCACAAAAAGAAGATTATTGCTGCATTCCATCGATTCTCAGAGACGTCTTCCTGAAAGTTTTCCAGATTGTCCTTGAATCAATGGTAGAATTTAGAAGAGGTAATTTCTCATCATGTGTTGTGTATTTTTCTGTGTATTCTGTGTATAATTATTTTGAATAAAAATGAAGTTGTGTAGATCTGAAAATAGAGCATAGAAATCAAAATATGAGAAGGCATTTTTAAAGATTGTTCTGGCAATTGAATCAAAAATATTATTTTTGCCAATTGAACAAACAGTCCTTAAAAAACATTCAATTATTTGTGTTTGGACCAGCAGGTCATATATTAAAAAAAACCTAAAATCTGAGTATTTCAACCTCAAAAATATCTAAGTATTTCATATTCAAGTTTCATCTTCTTATTTAAAATAATTTATAATGCAAAAATAATTCCAGCTTAATTTATGATCAAAATTTAAACTTTTTATAAGTTACATTATTCTTTCTGGTTTTGAAAGTCAATATGAATAGAAAATTTTGTAATCACATAATTCAAGCAAACTTTATTAGCTATTTTTTTCTACTATAGTAAATTTAAGTAGATTTTTAATTCAGTATCTTTGTTCAGTGAGATAAATTTAAAAAGAAACCACCTTTTTCAAAGATGTGTACTTTAAATTCAGTACAAGAAATAAATATATTTATATCACTGCAATATAATTACATTATTTATATTATATTACATCTGCTAATGGCAACAGTAACTATTATTAGCAATGATTGTCATTTTCAGTAACAATGTCTGTCATTGACCAAACATGGTAATTACTAGCATTTCATATCAGAATGAACACTTACAACAAAAGAAATACCTCGAATGCAAAGTACTCTCATCTTACAAACTAATAAAGGAAAATGACTTTTAAATCACCCCAAACTACTTAAATTACTTTTCAGTGTCCACTTTACACATTATTGCAAGTCCATTATCACTTAGACATGTGCTCTACTAATTGCAATATTAACATCTAGGAAATAGTCTTTTACACTGATGGTACAATCTATTTGATGACCTACTATGAATATTTAAATAAGAGATAATGTAAATCTAATGGCTTTAAAGAAGTGCAGTTTCTAAGTGGTAATTTAGAGAACATTTAATTTAAATCAGTAAAACTTTAAGAAAAAAAATTTCTTAATAAAAGTTTATTTTATACTTTTTCAGATCTTGAAATATTTTGTTTTCCTGTATCACTGACAAAAGTAATCTACATTTTCTCTGCTAAGAATGAGGGGACACTTTCTCTAAATTAATTATTTAGTTTTAGAAAATTTTCATTTCTAAGAATAATTTGGCATTCAATTTTATTGTATGTCAGTCTTTAGGAAAACAAGCAAATATCTAAATCATTTCATATTTATATTTCCAAGTAAAATGGAAAATGTCATTATATAATACTTACAATCTAGCATTATAATCTATCTTTATTTATTTATTTATTTATTTATTGCTGCCAGGAATCGTACTTGGGACCTTATGCTTGAGAGGCAGGCAGCAGAACCACTGAACTAAATTCCAGACTCTTATAATGTGTACTTTAAATAGGCAACTAGCGATAAATTATCAATGAAACAATTTTATTTTTTTCAATGTGTGTTAGAAACAAAATTTTATCTTAGTGGCTCCATCATAAAGGAAATATTGGAAGATTGTCCAAGAATGTTTGGTGAACCAATTTTTGTGTTCACCTCTACTATAATGTTATAATTCAGAATACTTAAAAGTTGGATTATGCATGAGTTTTAATCTTTGGTCTTAAAACATATATTAAAATTAATTTTTGATATTAAACTTAATATTATGGGCAAAACAATTTAATGAATATGAGGACATATTTTCAATTTGTGGACCAAGAAATAATTATTTTCTAAAATATACAAGGAACTATTGAAAATCAACAATAAAAGAAAACAGTGATCCAGAAGAAAAACATTAGAGTACAACTTGGGTCCTTGCGCTTGCGCAGCAGGCGACGAAACCACTGAGCTAAATCCCCGGCCCCTACACACAGAATTTTTAAAAATGAAAGTGAAAGGTGTTGGAAAGAATATGACAAGACGACTCCATTTAATTTTTATAGTATAAAGAATAATCACCCACCAAAAATATTGCCACATCCTAATTCCTGGAACTTGTAAATATCACTTTATTAGGAAAAGAGTCTTTGCAGATGTGAGCAAATTCAGCATCTTAATGGGCTGGGGATTTAGTTCAGTGGAGCAGCGCCTGCCTGGCAAGGGCAAAGTCTTGAGTTTGATTCCTGATACTGAGGAAAAAAATTTAAAAATACTCAAAAAAGAAACAAAAAATCCTTCAGCATCTCAAGATAAGATGATATTAGATCTAAGTGTAACGAAATCTTCTTTATAAAAGTAGGAAGAAAAACTTCAAATGTGAAGGAGAACAAAGGAAGGAGGAGGGGGCAAGGAAGGGGAAAGGAGAAAAAGAATAGAAGGAAACCATGGAAAAGAAGCTATTGTAAATACAGAGGAGAAGAAGGGTTGAAGGGAGGGATGGGGAATGGGGAAAAAAATGAAGAATCAAGACATTTTATGTACAGATACAAATTTCCTATGGCAAATGTGATCATTATGTATATAAAAAGTGAATCAATAAAATTAATTAAAAAATAAAAGAAGAGAACACACATAGAGAGAGGAGAAGGCCCTGTGAAGGACACAAATGTTGCGGAGTAATAAAGCCACATGCTAAGCGATCCTTGAGTCTCTAAAAGATAGAAGAGGCAAAGAAGATGGTATCCCGGCTAAATCACAGGGAAAATGGACCTGCAGACACCTTCATTTTGTGTTTCTGACCTCCCCAAATATAACACAAGTTTGATTGTTTCACACCACCCAGTTTGTTGTCATTTGTTACAATAGTCCTAGCATACAAATAAAAATGTCAAAAAGCAAAATGACGGTTACATAAAAATGAGTAATTACTGTACCTATATTTGATTTTTCTTAAAAAGGAAACTAGATTCCAAGTATTGGCAGTAATGAGATGACATAGAAATTGTCCCGTATAACAGTTCAAAATGGAAACGCTTTAACCATATAGAGAGCAAATAACAAGTAGTGATGTGTCAAGTATTCCAAGTAAGGCTAAATAGCCTTGAAAAGTTTTATTTATCCTAAAGTTGACAAAACATCATCATTAGAGTACTGTTTGTAGTGGAGCAGAATGTGCAGAGTTGGAGACATAAGTGTCCATTAGTAAGACAGTGGAAAGAAACAAAGTGATATAATTGGTGAATATAGATAATGAAAATATTGTACTGTATTCATATATATATAAACATATATATGCACATTCATATGTACATATTTGTACACAAACATATATATAAACCAATTAATTAAAATTTTATAAAATAAATCTCATAAAAGCTTTTAAAATATTTCTAAAATGTTAGACAAATGTGAATATAACAAGAAATGTATGAATCAAAATGATTTCTGAATAAGGTCTTGAATACATTAATTAAAATAGTATGCAACAAACAACAGAAAATTATGATTAACTCATCTTTTGCACCTCACGTCTTCCCCAAACTGTAGGAAATAAATACATAAAATTCACTGAGTCTGTCTATATATGGAGCATTACTGCCCATTGTTTATTGATAGAAACAATCTAAATATTATGGGCACAATAGTTTACAATACAGGAGAGGAAACAAGTGGATATGTATAGTAACAAAGAGCAGGCAGGTGCAAAGGGGAGTATCAAAGGAAACCTGACAGGGTGGAGATCACATGTGGCCTAAGCATGTCCCCTCCTTTTAAACTGGGGTCAGACAGGAAAAAAGAGATTTACAGACCCACTCTCTCTCTAGTAATATAATATTAAAGCATGAGTTAAATCCTAATGGAGCCTGCGTTGTCTGAGACTATCCGGGATAAGGGTAAAGAGGACACAGAATGGTATTTTGGAACTTTTCTCTGGGAAACATAACAACTGGCAATGATTTATAAGATTGATTTTCTATAAATTAATCATTTCATATCTCACAAAATTATATTGAAATTCAAGCTCTCATGACATTAATACCAACAAGAAGAGATTTGAATGATTTAAATAAGAAAAAATATTCATTTATATGTAATTTAAATTGGAAAACTAATTTTAAAGCCTCAGATGGTTCAATATGTTTAAATTGCTTTTTACTAGTTTCATTGAAGTATAATTTAATTTGAAAAAATCACATGTATATATTAAAATATGGGTTTCCATGTATTTAACAAAAATTGAAGTCTATAAAAAGGAGATGGATTTGCTATATGTCATAGTGCCAAATACATTTGATTTTATTAAATATATCTTTAAATAAAATTTACAAAATTAAAGTTAAAAATATGTCTCTTTACAAAAGTAGAGTGCAAAAGTAGAAAATGAAGGAGAGGTAAACTGGTCCATATGTAAGTGCATACAGTAGCTTTCATTAAGCAACTATCATTTGCAATAGCCTCAGAAAAGGTTTGTGACAAATTTCATACAACTACCTATCAGTCATCCATCTCTATCTTCACACTAATAACTGTCTCTAAATTTAACAGGTGAATACCAAACAAAAGTTGTTCATTAGATGAAAAATTTTTAATTTGAGTCAGAATGAAGATATTATTTTAATAAAATAGTTTATAGGTGACATTTTAATTTTTAATTGTTTTAATTTTATGCTTTTCATTTTAAAAAGAAAATTAATACAAATGCAGTTTATATTACAAACAAATTTATAAGCATAAATACAAATATATAAACTAAATTACTTATACAAATATAAATATTGTTTATTGCAGCACAATTCATAAAAATTAAATCTTGGAAACAGCCTGTATGTTCATCAATAGATGAAACGATAAAGAAAATTTGATATTTACACACAATGGAATACTACTCTACCATAAAGAAAGATTAACTTGAGTCATTTTTAAGAAAATGGATGCTCCTTGAGACCATAATGATAAGTGAAATAAAGTAGACACCCATGCTTAATTAAGTACTGGATAGTTTCTACCCAAATAACAAAGAGCAAAATTAAAGATAGATAATAGGAAATAGATTGACATTTCTCAAATGCGAAGGGGATCTGGAGATAGAGTAAGGGGAGGGAAAGAGGTTGAAAAAAGAAGTAAAATGTGTTTTATATATATGTACCACCTCCACACAAGGAACTTAAACATTATGTACAGAAAACTTAAATAACTTTTATATTTTATGATTCCAATGTGTCATGTTTTGGATTCCTAAAATTTCCTTTCAACATGGCGAATTTATATTTTCCTAAATAGAGTAAACCCTCTTGTAATATATATAATGTTAATTTAAAAATACTAAATACACAGAAAATTAAATACTAAATGCATAAATATTTACCAAATTTAATCTGAATATGTAAATACTTTCCAGATAACATGTTTACCAATTTAATAAAAAAGAACAAGGGTTTTTAGAATATTTGTTTTATACATTTATAAATATCTATAATTAGATTTGATATATATTTAAATATACATTTTAAAATAGTAAATGAATATCAACATGAAAATATAAAAAGCATAAAAATAAATGACTATCTTTAAAAATAATTCTAGTTTCATATATGCAGACATAATGTATATTTTAATCTATGCACACATACAAGTACATAGAAATATACATCCAGAAAAAACTATAACTCTATGCTAAGTAGATGTATGGATATTTAGATATTTATTGGAGGAAGTTATAATTATTTGAAGAGATATTTCTCATTATAATCATATTGGTATATAATATGAAGTACAGTTATTTCTAGAAGTCTCTATTAGGCATTCCCTAATTCTGATCTGTGACTAAATAATTGACATTTAGCATTTAATAGTTTATACTTTTTCATGACAAAATATCACATATTATAAGATATGTTCACATATATTTATTTGTAATTATAAAATAAACATTTCTTTTAAATGTAGCACTTTTGTAGCCTATGTTACACTGGAACGTAAGTAATACAGTGCAAATGAGAGCCATGTCTTTTTTCTGTAGTTTAGTCTATATTTCTCAAGTATCTTTATGTCTTCTTCTCTCCTGTCTGTACTATAATAACTGTAGAATAAGTAATTTATATAGTTTTTGTTTTTAATTCAAGAGTTAGTCACATATCCAAGTTGATGCTTTTTTTTCAAATTTTAAAACATATTTTGTAGAGATTACAATAAACTTTAAAATGTGTCTTTACTTGTATTCCATAATTAGAAATATTTGCAATTATTCCCTGATTTCTGAACTTGTAGTAGCTTGATGTATATTTTTTAAAAAATTCACAATAGTGTGAAAATGTACTCAGACAAGCATTCTGCTTAATTTCACTACATATGCAATAAATTATAGAGCCATCTAACATATTTTCATAAAATAAGCTCTCCAATAGACAAGTGATTTTACCCTAAAATTGTCTGGTGTTAGTATATTGAGGATGTGTTAGGAAGGTTGAGCTAAGATACACTCTTCTTAGGTAAGGTATATGAATGCTCTTTTGCATTTATCATTTTATTTATTTTTCCTCTCATTAAGCTTATTGGTACATTTTAGGTATAAAATACAGTTACATTCATCATTGGGATCTTGTACCATTACATGATGTATCTTGGTTCTTATT
>NW_004624789.1:8531568-8542192 GCF_000247695.1 Heterocephalus glaber | reverse complement strand
GCTGTGCAGAATCATTTTAATAAGAAGAGATCCCATTTGTTGATTGTTTGTGCTAGTTCACAGGCAACTGAGGTTTTGTTCATAAAATCTTTTCCTAAACCTCTTCCAAAGGGTCTTACAAATTAAATTATGCAATGTGGTATGGACATAGCTATTTTCATTTAGAAAAATGAATTTAAACTCCATTCATTGTTTTTCATACATCAATATTTTGTTACCTAATAAAAGATATTATTGTCCTTTCTTACCTTTTTTTGTTGATTTTAAATAAACTGCTATAAATACTTGCACAAAGTTTTTGTGTCAACATGTTTTTTTCTTTATCCAGATTAGATTTCTATAAGCAGCATTACAGAGTCAAGATAGTTACGTATTTGATTTTCTAAGAAACCATCAAATTATTTTCCAAAACAACTTGGATGTTGTACATTTCTGGCATTAATATATGAGAATTCCATTAGCTTTGCATCCTTCCCAGTACTTGACATTGACATTCTTGTCTGACTTGAGACATTCTAACTTGTGTGCCATGTTATCTCATTGTTACTTAACATTTTCTTTTCAGTTATTTTGTTGAATATACTTTCATAATTATATCTGCCATATATATTGAGATATTTGTCCAGATCTTTGATACTTTTACAAAATTTTTGTGCATGTCCAATTTTGAGATACTTTTTATTTTCTTGATATTAGTCCTTTGAATAATAATGGATGGTCATATATTTCTTCCCCAGTCTGTGACTTAACTGTCCATTCTATTAAGATGGTCTTTCATATGACTTTTTTCCCCAAATCAAGTATATATAATTGATTTTAGTGGATCATAGTTTCGGGGTATATCTCTACTTTTTTCTTAGAGTATTAAACATAAGCTTCATTTATTTAATTGATTCTGATGTGTGCTTTAAAGCTTGTGAGAGTATTTTTTCTGGCCTTTTCATGTAACTTACAATGTTGCTCTTTTGAAATTTGAAAGTTAGATATCTTGTGTAAAACTTTAATTTTGAGGTACATTTGATCCCTGGAAATGGGCATGCCTTTTATTCTATAGGCCTTGAGTAGATGTTAAAATAACTCAGTGAAAAGTTACTATAGGTGTAATTTTGTTGTTGTTAGAATAAATTTCATCTTTCCCCCAGCTTCAAAATCTTGTGAAAATATCTTTCATTTAAGGTAGAAGTTAGTTTAGCCAAAATGTCTGTACAACACCGAGTTTTAGGTCTTTTCTTGATGCTATGTCTCAGAGTTTTTCTCTGCATGTTCTTATTTCTTACCCAATGTTGTACTGCTTGTTTTTAAAAGTTTGTTAGCTTGGTATAAACATGGTGGTGATAGTGGCCTCAGGTCCCTATCATGGACACTAGAATCTTCGTAAGGCTGTTTGCACTCTTTTCTGAGATTAATTGGTGGGATTCTATGATCATGGTCCTTAAGACAATTAGACCTCATTAAATGACAGCTTTTCTTATAAACTTTCCTTAGCCATTTTGCTCACATTTTATCCATTAACTGTGTCTATCATTGCCCACATACTTTTTTTCTCTTTTCAGATACAGTTTCTCTCTTAAGTTTGGGCCATTTAGGGCTTCTTTTGTCCTTGATTTCTAATAGGTGTGAAAAAATTATTAATTTGAAGTTGTTTTAGTCAGACATGTGCAGACTGTCACTTCACCACTGCCTCAGTAGAATTGGCCTTGGCCTGATATATTTCCTAATGTGGAGTTAAAGAGACTCCATAGTCTGTTTTCTGCTTATTGCCTGGTATGGGAATATTTTGTGTTGTTTCAGATACGGTGTGTTCTTTTTCCTGCTTAACTGTGATCTTACTGGCCATCAAGTGCAGCCTTAGTTGTCTGTAATTCAGACCTTCCACTGCAACATGAAATGAGATGCATGTGGTCATGCAACCCTGACTGTGTGGGAAGGGATCCACCAGCCAGGGGGTCTATCTAATGAAAGGAGTAAATTTTGTGCCTGTGGTCCCTTCTTGCTGTAAGTAAATGCTGAACTTTTGTGCATGTTTTCTTTTTGAATTATGTACCACTCCTGTATACACAGAAGTCTTTCTAATTGTTTAAGGTAATGGCACCATTATCCAAAGATATATTTTGTGATATTAAATATAAATGATAGGAGTGGGCTGGTAGAATCTGATGGAGAGTATAGTGAAGGAAGGCCTCCCAAAGCTCCTACAGTCAGAACATTTATCCAGACTTTATAAAATAATGGTGGAAAAAAAAAACCATAATCCATGAGGAAATAAAATCATGAAGAAAGAAAAAAGTCATGCTTTGCATTCTGTTACAGACACAAAACAAATTTTCAAAAAGAGAAAATGAAGTCTAGATTCATAAGCAAGGCAAATATCACCAGTAAGTTGCAGGTGGTATGATTCATGCAAAGCTGGTTTATTTTTCAAGTTGATTTTTGTCCTGCTCTAATTTAGTTAGATGTGAAAAATTCTAGATAAATTGTTTACATTTAAACAGTGGCAAATTAGACTTAGTACTTTTCTCATTGCTGAGACAAAATACCTGACACCCAAAGTTAAGGGAGGAAAAGTTTATTTGTCTCACAGTTCATAAAGTTTTCAGCCCCTGGTTAGCTGGAACCAAGGCAGGGTGGGATCACAGAGGAGAAAAAGTTCATGAAAGGCAGAAGGCAGCAAAGCAGAAAGCAACAAGCTACAAGTGACCCTCTTTCTGTCCCTTATATTTTATCCAGGATACCAATCTTTACGGTGAATAGCACTCATACCCAGGGTGGTGCAACCTTAATCCTAGAGCTGTACCATGAATCAATCCCAGCATCACATCCTTGATCCCAGCATTACATACCCTAGATCCAGCCACCTCTGCAAAGCTCCACTTATGACTACATGAGGCTTTGAGGGGGCATCTAGATACAAGCCATAACATACATATAGAAGGGCTAAAGATGACAAATCCTGCTTAGGTAAGATCTTTAAGCAAGAAATACTATCAGATGAACTAAGATTATAGGGATGTATAACTTGATTATTAACTTCGTTAAGCAGTTTTTGTGAGGTCTGAAATACAATTAGGCCTCTATATGTTCACATAAATGTCTGATTTTACTGATATTTACAAATATCTTTGGGATTTTGCAAATTACTACTGCAAAAAATTATAATTCGTCTTCATTTCAGTAATTCAACACTCATTTTATTCTTCATTTAAGTAATTCATTCTTTCATTATTCTGTTAAAAATTAAACACTAAATGATATCTTCTACTTATTTTGGGAGTAGTGAAATAAAAAATATACCCAATTCATATGGTAACTTTCATAATGATGCAGGGAATTTAGTAGGCATTTTTTTCTTAACAATATTCAACACTGTTAGTCAAGTATATTGTTTTTCTATTTATAGTATCTAAAATTTCTCTAAAAATTTCTAATACAAAGTTCCCTATCAACTTCTCTGTATATTTTAAAATTAAAAAGAAAACAAGGAAAATCAATGGCCAGCAATCAGAGAAACAGATTTGTACTAAAATATGAATGAATGATCTATGCCATACAACTAGAACATAATAAAGTAGATCTGATAACATTTAGACTGCTATGTACACCTATCTGGGGATAATTCATATTTTACTATTAATAACAAACATTTTTGAGGTAAAATATGTATGAAAGGGGAAAAGCCTATTAAAAATGTATGTATAGAGAAAATCTTGATGACATTTGGAAAATGGCATGTCAAGTATGATTTTCTTAGTAAGTTTCTTTTAAACATAAAATTACAATGAGAAAATCAGGTTACAAGAAAAACTATTACTTTCTGATACATTGTTTTAAATTATTATGATGCTTTTATAAAAGGAGAATTATGTCAGACATATATAGCAGTTTAAATTATAGATGAGAAAGCTAAAAGAATATGCACAATAAAGTACTGAAAAGCCAATGTAAACTATAAATTACTTTCTAGATATTAGTTAAAATACTCCTCCAAGATTAATGGTAATACTGGTCCAAATAATGTTCAAAGAACAATGAAAATATTTGTTATTTACTGGATGTATTATTTAAAGGGCATATTAGTCCTTGTGAGTATTAAAAACTATCTTCATTAAAAGATGACAAGTTTGTGAGGACATAGTAAAAATGTCTCAGTAGTAAAGAATGAAAGGCTTCAACTTTTTGTATACCTTAACCTAAGGTACTTTTATACTTCTTTGCACAAATTCATTTAATAAAATTTCATGCAGTAATATTTATAAACTTACATAATTTCAAAATTGGTACCTTCAAGTTATTGCATAGAATGTCAAAATTTTACATTTATTTTCTCATTGAACTCATATTTCTACTCCACTTTTCCTCATAGAATTTTATTCTAATGGATGGTATTTTGAAATTCTTTTATTGATTGGCTTCTTTTGTCCCAACAACACCCACACCATAAAGTTTTAAGAGTTATATTTTTATTTTAATGTGAAGTTACTTTTAGAATTGTTTTGCACACAATTTACAAATATGATCTGAATGCATACTACATTTTGATGATTAACTTCTTTGTACCAACATAAAACAATTTGATTGTAGATACTTCTAGATGACATAGATGAGGCTTTAAACTCAGTATTTAAATGCATACAAGCCCAAGAAATTACTGTCTTTTCTTCCATTTCATAAGTTTAAAAATGGCATTCAGTATTTGGATTCTTTCAGAGCAATGTGTGAAATATATGTTGACATATCCTCCTTAAAACAATTCCACCTACCAAATTAGAGACCTCCTTGTTTAATTATGTTGATAGTAAGAAATACAGTAATAATTACAAAAGTGGAAAGGAAAATCCTGATCTGTTAATAGAAATTTTACATAACTATTAATCATTTTTTCAGGACTTTAAATTTCCACTCCTTTGGGTGTTCTGGTTTTGTTTCTTAGTTTGTTGATTTTGGGACTTTTGTGAGTGTGTTTTTTAAGTCTTATTGATATATAACTTACATATCAAAAAGTTTACCAGATTAAATAGTTTAAGCAATTCAATTGTTGTTAGTATACTTATGAAATGGAAAAACCATCATTATGATCTACCTTTAGAACATTTTCCTCACTTATGATAATGAAAAAAAAAAAATCTTGTGCCCAATAGCAAGCCATTCTCAGACAAACAAGGCAGTGAAGTTTAACCAGAGTGACTGATTGTTCCCAAATGGGTTTTGTTTTGTCCAGTCAGGGAGAAAAAAACTGCTTCATCTGAGACCTTCTTGGACAGATATTGCCAAGAATAGGGCATACATGGAAATGGAAGATCTGGAAAAAGATTCTGCATAAATTCTCCATGTTCTGGTATCTCCATATATCTACACAGAAGGTATTATGTATAGTTTGATACCTATTCAAAATAAGGCCAAATTCAATATATGAGACTATTTTCTGCTTGATAAATTTATTTGAGTATGTTTTTTATACTTGACAATATACCATTAGTAAGAATATGTACATAAGAAATAGCAAGTTTTATGCACAGAATAGACATACTATAAAAGATGTACTCTGATATTTCATTTTCTAACTTATTTCATTAAATATATTTGACTACAAGTTCCAAACATATTCCATGATCTGGTAATAAGGCAGAAGTTCAATGTAGAGCAATAGTAGATTTTGGAGTTGAATCAGAAGAGTATAACTTGCTATAATTCCATCTTAAAAACTAGCAAAGTCAAGTTAATAAAGTTTTTGATAATTATTAGAGCACTTTGTATTACCATATTCAAAATAAGTATTTATATCTCAGTTTCAAATAAGCAAATAAAGTTATGACTAAAATATAAGAATTATATCTGTAGCAAGCACTTGAATATTTCATATGTAATACTTAATATGTTTAATTGGTTGATAAATATGGTGTGGTATTATGACTAAAAGAAAGAATTTGAAAGATATTTTTTATTTATTCACTTTTTGATCAAGAATAACAAATAATCATTCCACATGGCAATAGAAGTGAATTAGAAAAAGATTTTTTAAAAATTTTGTTTAGCTCCATTCTGCTCTATTTGATTTTCCTTTTCTGACTCAAAAACATTTTATTCATCTTCTCTTCTTTATGCATCCATTCATAGAATAACATAAGTTTGTAGAAAAAAGTTTTATTTAAATTTAAAAATCTAAAATTTCTATTGAGAATTTCTGATGAATTTGTAAAACATTAATGATGTCATAATATTTATCTTGATTTATATGTAGTGTCTCAAAGTGAGAAAAGGAAATTCAGTTTAACCATTTAGATTAACAAATTCTTCAGTTAATAAAGTACAATTCTAAAAAAAATTATGTATGTAATTCATCCACTTATTTATGTTTATTGGTTTTAAAAAATAAATATAACTGGTAAGGTACTCATTAGAACTTAGTAAGTTATTATTTTTCAAGAATTTTATTTTAATATTTGAAATAATAGTTATAAATAATAAACATTATAATAGTATATTTATGGCCCCAAATACTAAAGCATCATAATGGCAGTTTTCAAAGAGTGAACTTTAATGTGTTTGCTTAAAGTTGAAAATATAAGAGTTTCAGTGTTACTTTTATTATTATAGGTATATAACATAGTAACCACACCCTCAAGACAGGCTGTTTTACTGCTTGGGGTATTTATTTACTTTTTTTTTTTTTTGGTACTGGGGATCAAACTCGAGTCCTTGCGCTTGTGCAGCAGGCGGCGAAACCACTGAGCTAAATCCCCGGCTCCTTTATTTACTTATTGACATGCCTAGATTAGGTTGCAATTTGTAATGAATCGCTATTACAACTGCAACTTTGTTATAAAAAATGAAATGAAAGTGAAATGGAATATGTGGCAATTTTACCACTTACATTGGTAAAATTGAAGAATATTTAATTAAAAGCAAATGAAGAATGGGAATTAATTACCTTAATACATAACACATATTATAAGAACTATATAACATAATTTTAACCAGTTTATTATGTTCTAAACTATATTATTCACATAATATCTGTAATTTAGACAGTTTAATATATTATGAAATCTTTTGTAGAAAAAACTTAAGGTGCTTAATGAGCCTATTTATCAGTATAAAATATTATCGTTTTATTTTTTAAGAAAGAAGAAAACCACTAAACTGGTTTGAGAGAATTTTTTATATTTCTTTGAGTTTTCAGTAAGTAATCTTTAGTAATCTTCATCGATTAACAATAATGTTTAGAAGCCACTAAAATTATACACATACTAATTAGGCATCTTGAAATGTTTAGAATTTTGTTTTGCTAGAATTCTCCTAAAATTTGTTAAGAATGATTTGAATTTTATAATTTGAAAATAAATGTATCATAAGAATGTCTTTATAAAACATGTATTTATCTGTTGAACATGAGTACATTTAAATACTTGTTTATGAAATACAAAATAAAGGAAGTCACATCCACTTATTTGCATCTTACTTTTATCATTACCTAAAAGTGGAAAACAAGGAAATTAACTAAAAAACATACATATTGAATTTTAGGTGGGGGTGAAATTTAAACCTTATTTTCTTCTTACTGATTATTACACAGAAGCATATACCATATATGCATTTTATGGGCAGTTTCATTCATTTCACACACCAAGCATCTTAGAATTAACAAAGACAAATTCTTATTAGTTGATAGTATTTTCCATCTTGAAGGAACAGTGTTCTTTCTGTATTTTGTTGATGGAAAATCTCCTAAGATTAAATACTTAAAAGTTCAATTTGTGTTTGTGACACATTCTGCTGTACAAGATAATCAGTCTAATAAGATAGCAAACTGCAAAGAATTGAGAAATTGATTTTGCCAAGTTTTAACTTAATGAAAAACAACCTGGTTTCAATCACACTGAAAGGTGAAAGATAGAGTTGGTCATTAAGATCAAGATACTTTGGGAGCAAGCAACTTTCTCTCTTTAAAGATAAGATGTAACTGAAGAGAGTGGTCTCTAACAAACACAAAACAAAACAAAGCAAATCCACAAGAAATATATGAAATTTGCCAATATGCTAACTGGAAATCATGTCAAAAGCCTCTTATTATGATCATATTTTCACTATGATCACGTTTTCACTAAAGAAAACAAAAGCCAATGGATTTATAAGCATTTCTTGTGATAAGCAAAGAGATTTCTGGACTTCCAGACCTTTTTCTTTCTAAATGCATTCTTGGTCTGTCTCTGTCTCTAGCTCTGCCTCTGACTCTGTCTCTCTGTCTGTCTCTCCCTTCTTTCCTCCTTCCCTCCTTCCTCCTGCCTGCCCCACAACTCAGTAGAATATAGAAACCCTAACAAATCAAAACCTGGTCAAATATGTGCCTTTATAATATCAGACTTCAGATTTTTCTCTCTCCTAATTAGAAGAAAGTCACTTCCTCCCCAATGAGTCCAAACTGTTCCTTCTAAGGAAACTGTTTCTTCTAAGGAAACTTTCTTTTCTATTACAGTTCTGCCTAAGAATTTTAAAACTTCCTTAAAACCCCACATACAGACAAGTAGATTTTTACGTATTAGTTGTGCTCATTTAAATGGATAGTAGGAAGTAGTCAGTCGGAGAAAAATCACACTTTTCTAGGTTCACAGCATATAAATATTGAAATAAATCCTTTGGCATTTTATGAAAACTCAAAGCATTCAGGTTTCTGCGGACTTGTAATGTCAGACTCTCAGTCTAACGAGCGACAGACTTTCCTTGCTGTATTTCCTTAACCTGAGAAATACTAAGAGCACCAGTAGAATTTAACTTTCTTTTATCAATTTTCTATCCAGAATACTGTAATTACATTCTCTTTCCCTACTCCAAGTTAGTTAAATACTGAAAATATTCGGGTCGTCCTGAAAAAAAGAGATTGAAAGGAAATTACAGGTATTCCTTTTAGTATTTTTTGACTAGTGCTTTTGAATCCAAAGATATTTTGATGTTTACAAGTAGGGATTTATCATTAAAAATGAAAATATGTTTTAGTGCCATACACAAAGATGTTATTTATTTATTTTTAATTTAAGACTTAATGCAAGATTGAAAACATTAGTCCCTATTTGGTAGGGAGTCTTTTCATTTTCTTATATATCAAATCAGAGTTAACAATTCTAACAGTTTCACAGAAAGAATTTGCTAATCTTGGATAAGATGTAAGGATATTTGACAATTAGAACCTCCTCAATTGCAATTTTTGTTTAGAAGTGGATAAATATTCTTCTCAAGTTAATGCTGGATCTCTGCGTATTGTGAACATCTCTCAAAACTTTTGAAATTCATAGTTATTAACAATTTTACAGCTGACAAACCTCAACCCCACAAGATGACATTTTCTCAAAGCCAAATAGACTGAATCTTAATATTTTAAATAAGTGGAATAAGAAAAGTACAAATTGCCAATATATAAAACTATTACAAATGTCTATTGCCTTCATTCCATTTACTGTGACAGTAATCATTCTGCCAACCTGCAACTTAATGAAGCTTTCCTGTATAACCCTCAATCTTTGTTTTGGTTTTATTTTGTAGGGATTTCATTACTTTTCCTTGGGATTATTAGTTAAGAATAGAAATATAAGGAATCTAGTAATATTTCTCATACTATTTTTCAAGTGGTAGCAATGTACTATAGTAGTTATATACCAAGGTACAATTGTAGTCAGGTTTTTCCTTGTCACATAGTTAATGTGACTCTATATTAGGTATATAATAGCTTTTGTTAAAAGGTACAATGAGTTTCTCTTATATGCATGAGGACTGCCACAAATCTAACCCTAGGTAGGTTTGTTTTGGGATTTTGTTTTTTTTTTAAGTTCTTCTCTGCCTGCCTTAGAATACTATATGTTCCGCAGAGATTCTAATTTAATGTTCTCTACCAATCTTCACTGTGGATTTAGTTACTTTTTTTTTATCTGTGTAAGGATATTCATAAGAGAAAAGTTGGAAAGGTATTTTTGTACCACTAAGCCAAATCTCAAGGAGTATTTTCTCAATATTTCAAAATTGTTGACAGTAAATTTTTCTATAGAATAGATGTTGCATTTTTTCTTAATTAGCATATGTATATCTCTATTTGAGTGTTAATAACCAAAAGCTATCACATGAAAAAAAGTGAAATGGTGAATTTTTCTGTAACAAAGACATTAAGATACTACCTGAATCAAAGACTCCAAATTTTGCAAGTAGACTGGGTTATTGTAACTGAGTGTAGCATTCAGAATATTTTAGGTTAGTGAAACTAAATATTAAATCATCAGGTGAAACCAGATTCTTCTTAATGTCCACTGGAGTTTGTTGAACACTGTGAGATTTCTAATGCAGGAAAGTACAAGTATTTAAACTTCTTTTTATAATGTAGCTGGCAAAAGAGCTTGCAATAATTATAGAGACTAATCATACTCTGCAACTCATTTTAGGTAATCTCTCTTATTCAATATTGTAAAGGGGGTTTTATTCTCAAAATCTTTCTTCAAATTGCAGTGGGCTGCACACTGTTATTAACATTAAACTTGGCAATGCTTAGCAGCGTGATTGGTTTTCTTGTTTTGTCATTGCTGTTCCTAGTTTATTTTGTATGGTTTCTGAATGGAATTGCCTTTCTTTTCCTGTTTATTAGCTGTTA
>NW_004624789.1:8502125-8513296 GCF_000247695.1 Heterocephalus glaber | reverse complement strand
ATCTGTTTTATGGATTCCATTTGTTTCCTATGTTGGAATTCCATCACGTTCCTCAGCTCCTCTCTAGATTTATTAATCATGTCTTACACTAGGAGCACAATTTCTCCTGTTATCTAAGAAATGATTTCTGATTTCATTTTTTCCAGATCCCCTTTTGTTGCCAGTTCAGTGGGTCCAGGTAGTTGAGTATCAGAATATTCCATCTCATTTCCCTTTGGGGTTGCTGTAGGTGATCTGCAAGTCTGGTTTTGAGACTTTTTTATGTGTTTTCTCATTTCGACCAGGGCAGGTTCTTTTGGTGCCTGCAAGGATTACCTCCTCTGAGTTGGGAGAGGTGGGACAGGGGCTGGGATTAGTGGTAGGAATGGTGGCCCAAAAGCCCTTTCCTGTGACCTGGGAGCAGCGGGAGGGCTAGTGGCTGGGCAGCCCCTTCCTCTGGTCCAGGAGCAGTGGGATCGCACCCAGAAGCCCCAACTTCTGGGCTGGGAGTGGTGGGAGGGTTGGTGGCCTGGAAGCCCCTTGTTCTGGGCCAGGAGCGGCGGGACAGAAGGTGGCCCAAAAGTCCTTTCCTGTGGGCTGGGAGCAGCTTGAGGGATGGTGGCCTGGAAGCCCCTTCCTCTGGACCAGGAGCAGTAGGATGGAGGCTCAGAAGCCCCTACCTCTGGGCCAGGAGCAGTGGGACTCAGTACCATGGTGTGGTGGTCCAGTGTTCTCTGCCCCTTTGTAGTGTGGAACCCACTGTCTGTACAGAGGAGTGGGAGTTGGGTCCAGTGGATTGTTGCCAGGGTGTGGGCTGCTTCAGTGTGTTTCTCAGGACTCAGGACCTCCAGGCTATTGTTTTTTACTCTACTGAATCTGCCAATTGAGTCTAGAAGTCTTTTGGCATGGTTTTTTGAGTCTTCTAGGTAGAGTCATATCATCAGTAAATAATGACAGTTTAACTTCTTCCTTTCCTATCTTTACTCCTTTTATTTCTTTCTCTTTTCTAATTGCTGTGGCTAATGTTTCCAGAACTATATTCAATAGGAGTGGTGATAGTTGACATCCTTTTCTTGTTTCTGTTTTTAGTGTGAAACTTTTTAGTTTTTTACCATTGAATATGATGTTGGCTGTTAGTTTTTTTCATAGATAGTCTTAATTAGGTTGAGATAAAGACTTTCTATTCCAATTTTCTGAGGGCTTTTATAGTGAATCAGTGTTGGATTTTGTTGAATGCTTTCTCTGCCTCTATTGAGGTGATTATATTTTTTTGTCCTTGGCTCTGTTACTATAGTGTATTGCATTTATTGATTTACAAATGTTGACCCATCCTTGCATCCCTGGGATAAATCTGACTTGGTCAGGGTGTATGATCTTTTTGATGACCCTCTGTATTCGGTTTCCCAGTATGTTGTTGCAGATTTTTGCATCTATATTCATTAGGGAGATTGGCCTATAGTTCTCTTTTTGTGTTGTGTCTTTCTCTGGTTTTGGAATCAAAGTAACGCTTGCTTCCAGGAATGAATTTGAAAGTATTTCTGTCCTTTCAGTTTCATTGAAGAGTTTAAAAAGTAATGGTGATAGTTCTTCTCTAAATGTCTTGTAGAATTCATCAGTGGAGCCAATGGGACCAGGCTTTTCTTTGTTGGTAAATTTTTATTTACGTTTTCAATTTGACTCATTGTAATTGCAGTGTTTAGAATTTTTATATCTTCTTCATTTAACTTTGGCAATTCATATGTATCTAGAAATCTGTCCATTTCTTCTGTGTTTTCCATTTTATTACAGTACAGGATCTCGAAGTAGGTATTGATGATCCTTTGGATTTCTGCTGGATCTGTTGTGACTTCACCTTTTTTATTCCTAATTGTATGGGTTTGGGGTTTTTCTTTCCTTTTTGTGATAAGGTTGCCTAAGGGTTTATCAATTTTATTTATTCTTTCAAAAAACAAAATCTTTGATTCATTGATTTTTTTGTATGGTTCTCTTAGTCTCCATTGCATTGATTTGTGCTTTGATCTTCATAATTACCTTCCTTTTATGAGCTTTGGGTTTGTCTTGCTCTTCTTTTTCTGGTAGCTTAAGGTATAGCATTAGATTGTTTATTTGAGCTCACTTTTTTTTCCCTAGTATGGGCATTCACTGCTATGAATTTCCCTCATAGAACTGCTTTTGTTGTGTCTCATAGATTTCTGTGTGTTGTACTGGCATTATCATTTAATTGTAGAAACTGTCTAATATTTTCTTTAATTTCCTCTGTGACCTATTGGTTGTTTAGGAGAATGTTATTCAATTTCCATGTGTTTGTGGAGTTGTTGTGGTTTCTTATGCTATTGAACTGCAGTTTAATTGCACTAGGGTCTGATAGTATATAGGGGATAACTTCAATTCCTTCCCATTTACATAAACATGTTGTGTTTTCATGTTTTTGCAATTTCTTTTGCTATTGTTCTCCAGTTTAATTGCATTATGGTCTGATAATATACATGGGATAACTTCAATTCCTTTGCATTTACTTAAATGATTTCTATTACCTAGTATGTGGTCTATTTTGGACAATGACCCATGTGCAGCTGAAAAGAATGTATATTCTGATTTTTTGGTGTGGAACATTCTGTAGATGTCTATTAAGTTCATTTGTTCAAAAGTTTGGTTCAGTTCCAGTACTTAATTGTTGATTTTTTTTGTCTAGATAATCTATCTATTTGTGACAGTATGCTATCGAGTACCCCACTATAATTGTATTAGTACTTATTTGGTTTTTCATGTCCATTAATATTCATTTTGTATAGCTGGGGGTATTAGTATTTGGTGCATATATATTTATGATTGTCATCTCTTCCTTTGGATTGTTCCCTTTACAAGTATGTAGACCTTCTTTGTCTCTCTTAATTAGTTTTGGTTTGAAATTTACTTTTTTTGTAGATAAGATAGCTACCCTTGCTTTTTCCATGTTCCTGTTGCGTGGAAAACTGTTTTCCATCCTTTTATTTTCAGTCTATGAATTTCTGTTTGAACTAGGTGTGTTTGTTGTATGCAGCATATTGTTGGATTTTGCTTTTTAATCCATTCTACCTGTCTGTTTCTTTTGATTGGTGAGTTGAGCCCATTAACATTGATGGTTATAACTGATATGTATTGACTTATCATTGTCATGTTATTTTCCTGTTGTTGGCTCTTTTTTATTTTTTTTCCCCTCTCCTTTTAATTGCTTGCCTTGCTTGATGGATTTGCTTTGTTGGGCCTCATGGAGTTTTGACCCTCATTGTGTTTTTCTAGGATAATTTTTAGAATTGTTTGGAGTGCTGGGTTTGTATTCATGAAGTTTCTCAGGTCTTTTTGGCACAGAAGTATCTTATTTCCCCATCAATTTTGAAAGATAGTTTCACAAGATACATCTGTCTAGGTTTAAGGTTGTTTTCTTTTAGGGCTTGAAATACCTCACTCCAGGCTCTCCTTGATTTGAGGGTTTGTGTTGAAAAGTCTGCGGTGATTGTGATAGGCTTTCCTTTGCTTGTGATTTGTTTCTTTTCTCTAAATGCTTGTACTATTTTGTTCTTCTCTGTTGGGTTTCCAGGATCTTGATAATTATATGTCTAGGTCTAGATTTTTTTTTTTGATCATTGCCAGTTGGAGTCCTATATCTCTCACTTATGTGTATGTCAAATTCTTTTGCTCTGTTTGGGAAGTTTTTCTGTCATTAATTCTGTAAAGTTTTTTTTTTTATGTCATTTGTACTTTCTCCTTGTTTTTCATGGACTCCTATGAGTCTTATATTATTCTTCTTTCCATCATCTAGGAGATGTTGAATTTCTTTCTCATGGTCCCTTACTAGTTTTAAGAGATCTCTCTTTTCTTGATTACTGAACACCATCCTGTCTTCATATCTGATAGTCTGTCTTCAGATTGGCTCATTCTGGTGTATATAGTTTCAGTAGAGTTTTTAATCTCCTGAATGTCTGCTTGAATCTGTCTCATGGACTCCGTTTCTTTCCTATGTTGGGCATTAATGTTTTCCATTTCTTTCCTATGCTGGACATTCATGGGTTCTATCATGGGCCTGAACTCATCTTTTTTTTATTATCTGTTTCTGTTCTAGAATCTTTAGTTATTCTTCTCACCATCTCTGTAGTTATTTGGGAAATTATTTCTGTTTTGAATATTTCTAGAGCCTTATTCTTCCATTTTGTTACTTCATCTGCTATTAGTTCAGGGTGTCCAGGTGGTTGATTATCAGACTTTTGCACTTTGTTTCCTCCATAGTTTGCCTTTGGTGAGCTGGAAGTCTGGGATTGAGCCTTGCTTAAATGTCTTCTCATTTCTATTTTTGTTGTTGGTACTGTCCTTGGTTTAGTTCCTGGGTTGTCACTTCAATATTGGTTATTGTAGGTATCTTTGTTACTTGTATTTCGTACCCTTATGGAATTATTGCTTTTCAGAGGTGTCTTCCCGATATAGGTGGTCTTTAGGTTCTGAGTCTCTAATGACTCTGGGGCAATCTCATTTTCATTATACCAGAAGGACAACTCATTGGATCAATCATAACACCTTAGCCCACGTGATACAATCAGCAATAACAATAATATAAAGTACAGTTTAGAAAATAACAATTTGTGGTAGTTATTAGTCTATCACCTTTAACCATGTGAATTAAATCAAAATCGAGGACCAGCTGAATCTATGTTTATAGTGAATAGACTCTTCAACATAGCAATTTTACCCTTCAGGATGGGGAATTAGAAGGAGTTGAGGAGGGAGGAATAGATAGGTAGAAGGATAGGAGAAGGTTAGCAGTGAGGCCAGAGGGCACAGGTGAGAGAAAGAAAGAGAAGAAAAGAAAAATAAAGAAGAAATATGAATTTGGGCTAGAACAGAAATGCAAAGGGAGATGAAGAAAAATGTGGAACAGCAAGGGAGCGAGGGAGAGAGAGAGAGTCTCAAGTTGAGCTCCCTGTCCTCCTGCAGGACTGAACTCTTCAAGTTTCTACTGCAGGTTTCAGCTGCCCTTCCCCTGAAGATAGCTCAAGTTCATATGGGAGGAGATGATCCCTCCAACTTACCAAGTATGGTGGTCTGGTGTGTCCTTATTGCAGAGATTCTCTTCACTTTTCCTGTGGTCTTCAATTTTCATCAAGGAGCCTGAGAGTAACCCTCTTTCTGTTGTTCACTTCTGCTCTATCTTCTGGAGCTCAGGATGATGGCCTTTATGACCCCCTGTGCCTCTGTGGTGTAGATCCAGGTACAGGAGCAACCAGGAGCCCAGAGACCAGGGACAAGGCCCAGGGGCACTTGCCTGTGTGGCTCCAGTCCCTACCTGTCGGCCCCTGGCTGGAAGACCCAGAACAGGGTGGTGTGTAGCTCCTCCAGCTTTTAACAGTCATTTTTAATTTATATTGGTTTCTCATTTTTAGTTTTTTATCCAGTTAAAATCTTCATAGTTCAAGAAAACTTAGTTATAAAAATGCAGTAGATTATAGTGATTGTTTGCAAAGTAAGTATGACATATACTTATGGTCTTATTATGTTGAAAGAAAAAAATATAAAGTAATTCCAGAAATGTTTAACAAGTCAACCTGAAATTTATCCCTAAGTAAATCTTTTGCCTACTGATATTATCTTAACTATCCCCTCATGAAATCTTTCCTTTTTGCAGACTCCATGGACTGACTGGAGTTCAGGAAGTTGACAGAGTTGGCAAAAGTCCAACTATGACATGAGAAAGAAAAGCAGATATTTTGCTTTGTAAACAATGAACATAGAATTGGAGAAAGTTGTACCTGGGATGTCCACAGGTACATTACAGCCACAAGGGCCCAGACTTGACTGGCACCCACCAGATGCTCAGTACATAAGTGTATCAAACATTCAACTCTATGTAAGGAGAGGTAGAAAAAAAAAATGCTGAATAGTGATGTGGAGCCTCCTAATTTGCTTTCTGCTTTTATTAACATTGCTGTGACATCTGTGAAGGGACTGTCCAGATGCTTGCATGCATATTTTGTTCTATATTTATTGGTTGCTATTTGCAGCTACTGCTTGTATTTACTGTTCTACAATTTGTCTGCAAAGCATTTGCTTACAATTGAGACCATATTTGATTCTTTGCAGGCTATATCAGCCTAAGTGGTGTTTCCCCTATTTTACGTATCCATGTAGCCAGACTGAAAATGCTGACAACTTCATTTGGTTGCTTCATCAAATTCTAACCACCTTGCCTGATCTCCACTATGCAATATGGACTTACCTCTCTGTATAGCAATGACAGTGACAGTAGTAATGGCAATTAACAATATTCTATAATTTTTAGGATTTTGCTATACACTTGGTCTGTGGTCAGGTAGATTTAGTGTACATTCTGTAGAAAATAGAATAATCAATACTTTCTCCTAATTTCAAGGGTACTTATGGCCTAATCCCTAGAAACTGTAAACATATTGAATTAGAGGTTAAGGAAGAAAAAATCAAGATGCAGATTGAATTAAGATTTTTAAGCAGTGTGCTTGAGATAAGGAGATTTTCCTGCATTTTGTGCATTAGCCTAATATATACCAAAAGGGATTTAGAAGACTCAATGTCATGGTGAGGCAGCATAAGGAAGTTTCAGTCATTATTGGATCTGAAGATGGAAGTAGAGCCAGACTGAGCTGCAAAAGACAAAGACATGGATCATTCCCTACAATCTACAAAGGAAACATACTCTTGCAGGCATCATGATTCTAGCCTAGAAAGATCTACTTTGAACTGGTTACTTCCAGTACTGTAATAAAAATAATCTTTGTTGTAATATGTTACCAATTTTGTGAAAAATGTTTTTTTGGTACTGGAGATCGAACTTGGGTCCTTGCGCTTGTGCAGTGTGAAATTTTCTTATAGTGACAATAAGAATTTATTACACCTAATCTCTGTGGTGTGTACTGCTGTGTATAATGGAAGAAATATCAAAGATCATAGAATGGAAATTTCCCTTAAAATGATTATTTGATAGATTATCAAGGACATCATAGAAGTCCCACTTATCCTGAAGGCAGTCCATTGAACATAGGCCATGAAGAAATTGTTGGGTTTTTGGAAAGATAGCATGGTAATGATTGAATTAGATAGAAGAGAATCACCTAATAAATGAAATGTTTGAAAATGTAGTGAAAGTAGAAGACAAAATGCATTCAAATAACTGAGCATTTTCTGAGAGTACCATATCTCTTATGTTGTTATTTTTCTGTTCCTCAAATAAAAGATTTCTCAAGAGCCCTGAATATTCCAGGAGAATACACAGTTTTTTGAAGTTCAGAATGCATAGATACGGCAATATGAATTGCTGAACTGACTAATCAAAGCTTTAACTATATGGCTTCATTGGGTTTTTGTGACACAATTCTTGCTCATCAGATAAAAGTATATCCTTCATTGGGAGCTTTTTTTAACATTTCTTACTTTGAGCACTCCATATGTCCCCTCAAATACGTTGTTTCCATATTGTAGTAGTAAATGGAACGTTGGAGCACAAACAAGATATCACAACTTGAATTGTGTACACCCAAATATTCATATCTTATAGTCTAAATCACTACTAGTTTAGAATGCATCTACATTTGAGGACACTCCTTAAATAAGTCTTTAAATTACTATGAAGTTACAAATGTGGGCCTTCATCAAATGTAATTGTTATCCTCATAAGAAGGTAGAAGTTGAACACATCCACACACTGCATGAAGACAATGTGAAAATACAGGGAGAAGAAAGCCACTTGCAAGTCAAACAGAGAAATCTGCAGCCATAGATACATCTTCCTTGGCCTCAGAAGGAAATAACTTGGTTAATATCTTCATTTCTACTTCTAAAATCCAGAAAAGTGAAAAAATAAATTTCCATTTTTCAAGCAGCCACTTGATCTGAGTTACATTTTTTTGACAGCCCTAATGAACTGATATATCAGGTTAAAATAATCATATTCAAATAGCAATACTATGTTTTTATCTGTTTCCTAGCATTTTAAAATGTTAGTCATTGAAAGATAACCATAATTCATTTTCTATGATTCAGTAAAAATTATATCTAATTTCAGGAAACAATCTGCTTTAAGGAAAGTTTCAAAAATTCCAAATCAATAAAAGAAATTTAAAAAGAGAGAAGGAATACAACTATTTCCATGAGATCACCCAGAAATGAGAATATTGTAAGTCTACATGAAAATTGTCATCCAGAACTCTGTGAAAACCTATTTGGAGGGAAAGAGAGCAGTAGTGTGGAAACAAGGAAAGGCAAGTGCAGACTTCAAGACTGAAATAAAAAAGCATAATTCTGGAACTGATAGAAAGGAAGAATTTGCTCAGGAAAAAAAAGTTCAGCACCTCAAAGATGGAGATGTCTGCTAAAATTGGTATTTTTCTTGTAATCATATTCTAGATACTTGTGGTGCATTGCCACTACATAACTGAAAAAAACAGATGTGCTATACTTACTATATCTACTGTTACACTTGATATATTTATATCATGAAAAAATAAAAGATTGCTTACTTTTATTTCATACTTGTTCTGATTTTTGCTAGTATATATTTCAGAATAAATGTTATAACATCATTATTTTCTATAATTTTTTTTTCACTGATATAGAATTTCCTGGTTTCAGTCCTTGAAATCACTATTCACTTTAGGGTGATCCTTTGGCATAGTTTTACCATTATAAGTTTTGTTCAAATTAGAAGATTCTAATTATAAAAGATAATTTATACATCTTAGAAAACATACACAAATAATAGCAACTATTATTAAATTAATGCATTCTAATTTATAGATTTTAAAATGTAAATATTAAAATTAAAAATATTAAGTATATTTTGCTTTCATGTTAAATTGACAAAATTTTAGATTTTTGACATCTATGTGATATGTTTCATGATCTTGCATACTGCTTGTTTTTGTAATGAGAAAACAAAATGTACTCTCCTTATGATTATCAACCTAGAATACATTATTTTTATTTACAGTTACTATGTTATACTATACATTTCTTGAATTTATTGTTCTTATTTAAATGAAATTTGGTATCCTTTCGACATTACTCCCAAACCTCTATCTGTTAGCTCTTGTTAACCACCTTTTTACATTCAATCTCGACTTCAACTTTTTTATATCCCACATACAAGTGAGATCATGTGATATCTGGCTGTCTGTTCCTGTTTGATTCCCTTTGATGTTCTCCAAGTTCACCCTTTTTCCTGCAAATAACAGAATTTCCTTATGTTTATGGTTGACTGACATTCCCATATGTGTAGTTTTACAGAGACTTTACCATTTCTTTGGTTGAAGGACCTTAGTTATTGTGGATAATAGTTTAATGAAAACTATATAATTCAAATATCTCTTAGATATATACCTTAGTCGGATTGCTTGAACATATTGCAGTTATATTTTTAAGACTAAGAAATCTTGATATTTCCTTAATGGCTACACTAAAGTACATTGTCACTAACACTGAATGAAATATGTGTGAGATTAAATCTCACTGTGGTTTTAATTCGTGTTTCTCTGATAATTACTAGTGCTGAGATTTAAGTAATATGCCTGTCATCTCTTTGTAAGACTTTTTTCCCCAAAATACTTATTTCAATTGTCTTACTTACTTTTAATAACATTATTTGTTTTCTTGTTATTGAGATTTTAATTTTCATGCAGGTTTTGGATATTAATTATTTACCAAGTGTATGTTCTGTCAATATTTTCTCTTATTGCATACTTTGTCTCTTCAGTGTAGTTTCCTTTGCTATATGTGAGCTTATGAGTTTGATATAATCTCTCTTTGTAGCTTCGCCCTCCTTGGCTGTGCTTGTTGAAAACTCAAAGATTTTATTGTACAGACCAATATTAGAGTTTGCTCCATTTCTTCTAATATTTTTATAGTTTCAGACTCTGTGTTTCACTCTTTAATGTGTTTAGCATTTAATTTTGTATATTGGATGAGATATATCAATCTGCATGTGGATATCCAGTTTTTTGGTTGTGGATATCCAGTTTTCTTCACATAGTTTTTCTATTTTGTTTCTTGGCAGCTTTGTCCCAGATCAACTGATATAATGTATGAATTTATTTCTGGGCTCTCCATTCTTGCTGTTACTGATCTACATGTCTGTTTTATGTCACGCAATGCTGTTTTAATTACTATACTTTTGAGGTATTTGGGGTTATTTTGGGAACTCAGTGTGATTCTTGCAGATTTATTTTTCTTTTGTTTTTTTGTTTACATTTTTATTTGCTTTTCCTTGAGCTTTGACTATTCTAGGTCTTTTATGTTTTCATACAAATTTTGGTATTTGGATTCTCAATTCCTGTGAAAAATATCATTGGTGTATTGATAGCCACTGCACTTAATTTATAGATCACTTTGGGTTGCATACATTTTTAAGCATTTTAATTCTTCTAATCCATGAACATGGGATATCACTCCATTTGTTTTGTTGTTCTTCAGTTTTTGAAATCAATATTTTATATTTTTAACCTCATCTGCTAAATTTATTCTTAAACATCTGTGTGTGCACATGGGTGTATGTTTGTATGTATATGTGTGTGTGTGTGTGTGTACTGTGAATTACATTGCCTGTATCTTCTCAGCAAGTTAAATATAGGTGTATATAAAATCTGCTAAATTTATTCTTAAACATCTGTGTGTGCACATGGGTGTATGTTTGTATGTATATGTGTGTGTGTGTGTGTATTGTGAATTACATTGCCTGTATCTTCTCAGCAAGTTAAATATAGGTGTATATAAATGCTGCTGATTTTTTATGTCTTGTTTTTGTGTCCTTTAAATTAATGTCTTAATATTTTTGTGAAGTACTTAGTGTATTTTACATGTAAGAGCATATCATCATTAAGAGGAACAATTTAATTTTTTCTTTTTTAATTTCAATGGTTTTTCTTCCTTTCCATTCTTAAGTATTTAAGCTAAAATTTCCACTACTGTTTTGAACAGAAAGACAAAAATGTGCAGCCTTTTCTGGTTGCAGATTTTTGTAAAAAAAAAAAACTATTAAATTTTTATCACTGAGTCTGATGTTAGTTGTAAGTTGTTTTTTTTATAGCCTTTATTTTGTTGAGATACTTTTCTCTGAACCAAACTTATTAAGAGTTATTATAGAATCACTATAGAAATTTGTTAAATGTTTTTATTGTATCTCATAAAAACACTTCCAAAAG